>KZ538374.1:6376-77208 GCA_000934665.2 Catajapyx aquilonaris
GGGGGGGGGAGGACAAAGGTTTCTCCTTACTGGACCATATTCCTTCAGAGGTGGAAGTACCACTATACTGCCATCATCTGTGTGTATAGTCCCGAATAAAACTGAATGACTACCAAGGAAAGTACTAAGTTTATCATTGTTACGTAAGTACTAGTAAATGTGGCAAGTTTGACTACTGTCCTCCCAGTATTTGTTAATGTAATAGGTCCTAACATAATAATAAATGTTATGCTGCTTTTGTACACTGGCCAGGATATAATACAGTAATTATACATTGCAATTATCCCTGCCAGTTTAACTATTTATGCGCCTCTAAAATTAATTAAAAGTGCCATTTTAAAATTTTAAAACAAATTAAAAACAAAATTTTAAAACAAATTAAAAATGAAATTTTAAAACAAATTAAAAATGAAATTTTAAAACAAATTAAAAATGAAATTTTAAAATTTTAAAACAAATTAAAAACAAAATTTTAGAATTAAAAATTACATTTAAAACAAATTAAAAATTACATTGTAAAACAAATTTAAAAATTACATTGTAAAACAAATTTAAAAATTACATTGTAAAACAAATTTAAAAATTACATTGTAAAACAAATTTAAAAATTACATTTTAAAAAACCAATCGAAAATCATAGATAGTGCACCAAGACAACTTCAAGTTAAATCATCAAAGGCTTGTATTTTTTAAATATTATATCCACAAAAATTTATTGGTATTTACCAAGTAGGTTGCACAAATTCGCCAGATCCATAGATTTTGCTCAAAGCTACAGCTGGCGCCGAATCTGTTGTAGTTTTTTAGTAACTGGGGAAGTAGACTGCAGAACATTATTAAAAAGCTGCCTCCTGCTGTTTTACTTTAATTTCGATGCAATATGAATGAAAAATTTTCAAGATTCTGGACCAGTACCAAGCCCGCCAGAAACCCCAGGCGGAAGCTGCCGCGTTAAAAGGAAAAGTTGTCAAATATCCTGGCAAGAACTATTATTGAGGGTTCAGCGAACTTTCATTTTCAACCCTGAATTTCTGTGCAGGCAAATCCTTACAAATTGCTTCCTTCCTTTTGTTCAGGGTAAGTTTGACCCTGCACCATTCAGGCATTCTTTTTGTGATTGATGGAATATTTGTTCGAATAATGTAAACGTAATTTCAATGACGTATTAGGCATACATAATTATAGTGTTTGATGTTATATTATTAAAGTGAGGAAAATATATGTCCACAATGATCGACATTGTTAGGGACATTTCAATTTAAAAAACTGCGACTAATAATCAAAAATATACCCTATAGAGCTGGATGCAATGGGCTATGCCGTTATGGTCAGGAAAAATCAGGAAACTATACAGGGTGTTAATCCTAAGCGTGTTACCAGAAAAGGTGGTGGTAGAGGGCGCAGGTGTGAGCATTTTTGCATAAGGAACTAGGGGTCGGAAACGCACCCTCACCGAGTTACGCTCCTTTCGAGTTTGCGGCAGGCAGTGTGAAAGAGGCGTGCGGCACGCGGCGGAGTGACTCGGTGAGGGTGCGTTTCCGACCCCTAGTTCCTTATGCAAAAATGCTCACACCTACGCCCTCTACCACCACCTTTTCTGGTGACACGCTTAGGATGAACACCCTGTACATTTTTCTGGAACTTACTAACATAAGCCTCCTATACTTACACAATAGTTTACAAAATGCTTCAACGTACTGAATTACTTCTGTATAAAATACTGATCAATAAATCCCCACTAATTGTCCTTCCCGCCCTCACTTCCCCAATCCTCTGCTTTATTCTTGGTATTTTTTGTCCAACTCTGGCAAAACGGCCCCATGACTTTTTCCTCGCACCCGTCAGCTCTGCGTGGCTGCTTCAATCCGTCAATAGAACACTCTGTTCGCAATTGTTATTTCGGAACTATAGCGCTCCATGGTGGAGAAAACGCCCTTCGAAATACTCTGAGCGAGTCGAATGGTCTGTAAGTTGATTTAAACCTATAGTGTCCGGAAGAGAAAAACTCTACTGAAATGTTGGGAGACTTGCTTGAAGCTTTGTTCTTACTCTTCTCTGAAATGCACAGCTTACTATTCTCTACATACACAACGATAATAAAGAAGAAAAGGCACTTTATAATTTTTAAACTTATAACGTCCATAAGATACGATTTGTTTTTAATAGCAAACTTAGTACATAACTTAAACGCACTTTGAAACTCAATTTACGATGCATAATTATATTCTACACGTCATACAGATAGACATAGGTATTCTACACAACACATAGACATGTTAAATGCGATTTTATCAGTACAAACGTTTAATAAAATTAACAACATATTTTAATGCGCTAATTGTTTTAAAAGCAATTTTATGTGTAGTAGAGGCAGTTAGAGGTAGAAATAATTAATGAAGCGGCAGTCCATACCTAGGAGTTGAGTGCAGCAGTGATGGATCAGTGTCATGGATCATGACTGTGCGGCTAATAAAGGGTCATCTATAATAACTCTCTCATTTGCTTCAGGTAGAGCGATTATTTAGCATATTCTAAGACCAACGTACCATTTATGATTTTTGGCTATACACCACACGACACATAGGAGGGTGCATGAAAATAACATTTCAGAATTCTACGACCATTGTAGGCCAAAGGATCCTCCAATACCAATACCCTTGAAGCAAATATTGGGAAATTACTCTCTCTCATAGTGACTGTATTTTTTCCAGCCACGTGAAAACCTATCTGTAAATACTAATATCCATGGTGGTCAATATGTCATACATAAAGGTGGGCAAAATGGGAGAAACACATAGCACCATCCGACTAGTTTTGCCTCGATCAATGAGATTGTGCCAGGAGGGTTCTCTCTCTCTCTCCCTCTCTGCTTCTCCTTATTAGGCCTATATCCAAGGCGTTGTTGCGGGGGAAAAGGCAGCCAGAGATGTAATATCCGGTGGGAAAGGATGGGGCTCTCCTATTCCATGCTGGTGACAAGAGTGACTGGAGGCCATGACAGCTTGCTGATCGCAGAGAATGAGTCTGGATTGCTGAACGGAATGCTTGACGAGTGAGCCATCTTACACTACAGGCATATAGCAGACCAACACCTGTTGTTTAAAGTAGGAGGCAGCATAGTGCATTATCCAGCCGACTCCTATTCCAGCAAAATATAGAGCAGATTAGATCTGGATAACCTGATAGTGTTTCAGTGTTCCTTGTTCGTATGGTAAATGTGAAGGAAACATTAGATTACTTTACTTCGGGTATTGTACCCACTAACCGAACCAAATTTTGCACTTAATTCAAAAATTAGTGATGTGAAAAAGGATTTTATAATTGATGCAGAATTATCCTAACGATAGGAGCGCATAAGGAAAATGTGGGTCGTAACTCTCACTATTTTTTGCTAAATAACTACAACTACAACCTAGATTAGCCAAGGCGAGTAGCACATAGGTAATGAAGAACCGGATGAATTTGGCAATTTGGGACTCCAGTGTAAAATAACACTCCATATTCACTAGGCAGATCCGATGCGAAGTCTTACCTACAGCACTCCCATAATTGCTCATTCCCCTAGCCCTTTTCCCGAAAAATATTATTTTAACTGCACGCATTTACAGCCCTGTGGGTAACCTACGCAATGTAGAATAGCAGAAAATGAGACAAGACAGATTTGCCTAGTTTGCAGATTTGAGTTGACGGTCCGCCATAAACAGGACGCAAATATTTGGCACACATTTGTGCTGATGATTCACGCCAGCAAACCACATTCCGCAACTTCAAAACGCGTCGCCAACCGCATAACCTCCCATGAAACTAGTTCCAGCTGCCCTGCAAATATTGTGAACACTTTGCAGTACTTAGGGGAAAAAATTTACTTTGGAACTCAAGTATTATGGCAATTACATTATCAGGCTACGCTTTTGTAACTGGAGACCCCGCACTTTTACCTACTTTCCTAGGCGTGTATCCGCTGAAGGACAGGTGTGTATCCGCCGGGAAGGAAAGTTAAGTAGCTCATGGGGTAAGTTCAGCGTGCCCCTACCCCTGTCACATTCGGTCTCCCCATTAGCCGTGAGAGTGCGCCTTCCTTCGGAGGGGAGGTAATGCCGTCGCGTCGGTCCCGTGTGCTTGTGACATTGCGCGAGTGGACGTTAAAGATCCCCAGAGTGGCCAAATTTCCAGGATGAGGACCACCCCCTGGCGTCGGTGTTGAGCCTAGCGGCAGAAATAGGCCGACGTTAAGCCCCCACTAAAGTATGGTTCAGGTTAGGTTAGTTTGTAGTAACATCTTTACCTTTGCTAAAGTGCTGATTGCATAAGCCATAGAGCCAGGGTATGATTGTCCGAAACATTTCTTTTGACATTCAGCACTTCACTGACGAAGTTCTTCAGCTTTCATTATCTTCCGGTCACTTGGTCATGTCCGGCGGGTTATGTAACCTACACCTGAAGCTGGTAGGACCATTCAGGACATTCAGGAGGTAGCCTGATATTTTCGAAGTTCTTTGGGTTGCCCAAAGTCCACTGAGATGTGCTGCAGGCTATCGCTGCTCTTCTACTGCTGGCTTATTAACAGAGGGCTGCTCTCTGAATCTTCATAGCATGATTGCGACCCTCGTTTGCACTCTCAGACCGCACTTGATCTCATTGCAGAAGATGCAGTCTCATTGTGTTGCAAGGGTTCTGTCAATATGGCTGTCACTTACACTTCTGTTGAATTTTATACGGGGCTGCTACGTAATAACTGCTAAATAGCGTAGTACAATGGATGAAAAAGTGCGTCTTTGTGAAGGATTTGGAATTGCCTGTGTTGTAGCCTACTATACCTACATTAATAAACTTTTGCTTTCACAAAAGACGATTCAAAAGGAGAGTCTGTTTTGTGCCGTTTTCTGAGAAGGCACGACCCATTCGATGAAGCACAATATGGCATTTAAATTGTAAGTTTAATAGATCCATTAAACCATTTTAAAGGAAGCTCCAATTAGACTTAATATTATTAGCTAATATTTGATATAAGTAGGCTACTAAAGTAAGCTAGCCAGACGTGATATTTCTGGAAAAAAATACTGCATACCTCAATTTAGATGGTACATGGATGAAAATGTAGAAACACTAACATAACCATTTTGCATGGCCATTGGAGTAAGTACCAGGCTTAACAATACTTTTGCATCAAAGGCATTGTACACGTACTCGTATACACGCCTTACATAATTTTTCTATATCGGTCTAGTACAAAATTCAGAGAAATGTGTGCATCAAAAAACTTGGTTTCATGCTGTATTTCAGTGAATTTCTGTACGTATGGAATAACCTCATTGGTAATATCAAGTAACTGTTGGTAATAGTCGTCGCTTTCCGTTACTGAGGACAACTTGTTATGACAATGGCAGATACACATATTTTCTTCTTTTTTTACAGAAGTCTTCGGAGGAGTTGTTGGTGATGACCCAGTGATGACCTATTCATTCGATTCAGTTTCATCAATGATATTGAATAAATATATTACTCTACTTTTTATGCAGCGACTTATTCTTCGAGGCAATACGCATAGATATACTCATCGTTATCTCCAGTATTTTTGTACAAAATATTTGGTTTCTTTCACTTGCTTTGTTGGCATTTTCAGAAATGCAATATATAACCCGTTGTTTTAATTATTATTCTTTTGCACCTATGCAAGTGTGATTGTCGTAAACCATTTGATAATAAAAATATTTAATCCCTTAGTTTCAGCAAAAAATGAATTAAAAATTATTATTAAACTCGCAAAAATTGGCCGCTCCTGTAAGACTACAAATACACATGATTAGCCTGGGTTGAGTGATCGATAGTAAATCCGTAGCAGGTAGTCTATCCTTTTTATTTATTGTTTCTAGACAGATAGCTCAAGTTGCTTGGCTTCTCTCCACTCACTCAATCAATCAATCAATCAACATTGATGACAAGCACATTGCAGCGGTGTAGTCAACACCACAGCTTACCATTTCTGAGGTTTTGGGCACAGACATTCGATCCTCTGGTCAGGGGACTTTCACACGTAGAAAGTGTTTCAAGAAGTTGTATCGTTTTGTTCGCGTGGGTTTCTAGAACAAAATTTGTTAAATTCACATATTAACAATTTGTTCATTTTCCGTTAATTATTGTAAAGACTTTGTCAGAATGGTTCGTACTTTCTCGGTGTATTCTTCAGAGAAGTCACAAATCAACTAATTTTCGTAGCCTTTTGAGGAGGTACGAGAGGTGAGGTGAAATGAACAGAGGAAGAAATATTATAAGTCACACTCAATATTCTTAATGTTCTCCTGATAACACTTACCCACACTCTGGTCAATAACACTTGTATAGGTCTACATAAAAATGTTGATAACCATTGATATATGAAATAACTTCTGGAACTTGGTAAGAGGACGGTCTCAATTATGGAGAAAAGTCAGGGTTGAACTTTTCCCTAAATAGTACGTCCTTTTTATAGTTAAAGTGCCAGAAAACAACCGAAGCAGGTTGGTGTAGTGGATATGGAGTCCGCCTGCTAATCGGGAGGCCCTGGGTTCGAATCCCGGGGCCGGGGGCACTAACCGTGGTTTCCCACGGTCCCCCCAGGAAGATTCCGGGATCCAGGAAAATTTATTTCGTTTCCGCAAAAATAGGTCACAGCCGCTTCCTTCCGTCCCTATCCATGGCCCCACCCAGGTGCGAAGTAAGAGGCAGAAAAATCGAAGAAAACTGACGGTGGTATGCCACCCCCATAAAAGGGCTCCGCCCTATCACGGGGTATAATAATAATAATAATAATAATAATAATAATAATAATAATAATAATAATAATAATAATAAAAGTGACAGAAAACAATATTGGAAGAACCTTTTTTGGCATATTATATATTTTTAAAATCATTGTTAAGGCATAATATTGTGTATTCTCAATGCCATCTTAGAAGAAGGCAAAAAGCAGCTCATTTAGTGCAAGAAATCTGAAATAAATAGTAATTTTGGTGCTTCTAAATTTGCACCTGTGTGACGAGGTACCCCAAATAAGTCCCAATATGGTGGTTTTGTAAATATGATGTATTGTCCTTGTCAACAATCACAAAGTACACGGTTTGGTCGGTGGTCAAATAACAGCTTCAGGACTCTCCGGGTGCACAACCGCACCCCAAGGTGGTTGGTCTCTCTCTCTGCTCTCAAGCCCTCATCCAAGTGGCCCACATCCGTCTTATCAGTGCATACAACAAATGGGGGGGTTCACACAAGTCAAAAGGAAATCCCATTACAACCTGCAGTACATTCCATCAATACTAACATGACAAACAGACCTTTCAACAGACAATTCTCTCTCAAATGAGGTACTCTATGATGGTAGAAATCAGAACGTAACAACCACTTGACTCCATCGCATTTCCAGAAAAGTTATCTGAAACATCTCGCAAAGTTATACTACCAATGGTAATCTCATAGGCCCTATCTTATTTTTCATTTTAATACACTACATCACGTTTCTTACCAAAACAATATATTATAGTGCTATGCAGTAACGTATTAACAAATAGGCCTAGTAGGCACGTGCCTAGGGCGGCAAATTTTAGGAGACGGCAAAATAATGTCATGGAGGCGGAAAATTTTATTGAGGAGAAAATTTTGACCCGTGCGAAAATATGTAACACATGGCGTCACCATTCATGTGCCGCCCCAAGATGAATCACCCGATGCCCGAGACCAGTAAGGGCAAAAGTCGCTTGCACCCTTCCCCCTAGGACAGTGGGGAACTGTACAGGATCTACACGCGACTTTCGCCCTTACTGGTCTGGTCATCGGCCGATTCACCTTGGAGCGGCATAAAAGTGTAAACCCCAAGATGAAATTCACTGGATTTTGCTAAGTAGGCCTACTAACTTAGTAGGAGTATCCATGACCAAAATGTCCGTTAAAAAAAACGAGCTTTTTGGCCTTGAAATCTGCAAATTTCGAAATTTCCACAATCTCGGACCTAAAAACCAGCCAGGATGGGGGCGGCAGATAAGGCTGTGCCTAGGGGCGGCAAAAGCCTAAATACGTCACTGGTTTATGTTTACCGATGAAAAACTTTCAATAATAGAACCCATCCTGCGCATCCCTCTCTGCCTACCACCACAAGATCGCTGCTAAAACAACCCTAAACCTTGCAAACAAAAAGAATCCTCACATCCCTCCCAATCCCTCAAACAACCAAGAGCTAATTACTGGCCAAGTAAGTGGCAGATTAAGGAGTAGAAAGTAAGACATATGATTCGGCAACATTGCCATCCAGCCAGCCTTACGGCCTGCCTGTCTAGGATGGTATAATATCGATTGATGTGAGCAGGCAGGCAATGTGGCAGGCAGGCAAGTGGTGGCTCTTCAGGTGGCGAGAGATCGCTCAAAATAAAGTGGCGAGGAAAGACATACACCACTGTCACTCTCGGATAATCACTCGGTGGTCTCCTACCAGTCATTATTTCAAGTCAGAAGTATGACCTTCCAGTATGTCCATCAGCAGATTCAGATCCATTGGGAATTATTATGCATGCATAGAGGCGTCGTTACTCCAACAGAATATGGATGTCCTACCACGTGTCGATGAATCAGCAAGGACGCCACGGTTACAACTGCGCCATCTTTAGGACTATCGCCATGATTTCAGGCATCGAGATTAAGGGGGCAGTACAGTCATCGACCTTTAAAAAATCCTTTTTTTAATAATAAAAAATCAAGCGTCTTTTCCTGCGTCGAACGCGGCAAACCGCGTCCCGAAATTCAAAAAATTGGCGCGTCGGTATCCGACGCCTGGCAACCTTGCCTGGCAACGACCTTCGTAATCTTTTAACTTTAAACGCGTTTTTCTCATCAGTTTGCCGGATTTGGACACTGTGGACATCGCCCAGGCCACAAAAATTTAGCTACGGACTTCCCACTTCACCAGATTTATCCTCAAACATGGCGCTATCGTTCGACCTAAAAGAATAGCTATATTAGCCTGCTCGAACTACTTATATTTGTAACTTTAATAAATGTTTTTTCAAAACTGCTTAATTTTGTAGTTATCTTTCTGAAATCGTTAAAAAAATACTAATACTATTTCCAAAAGTATAATTCTAAGTCAAACGAAAACTACATGCTCAAGGAAGCCTGAGGTCCAATCTGACGGTTGTAGGTTGATCCCAGCGTCCTAAATCGTGCCCACAGTGGCGTGACGTCACGAGGTCCTGGAGGCCCTTCGACACACGAACGTGATTCGATTATAGGCGCTAATAGGTCTTTGACTTATGTACATTCATGAAAATGAAGTCCCAACTTCTTGTCTCTAGTAGTCTATAGTGGTTGTTTTTTTTTGGCGATTTTTCACAAAACCCTTGATTTTGACTGTAGTGCCCCCTTAAGTTCGAAATTTTTCTAAATCATTTATGAAACACCATGTTTGCCAGGAGTCACTGGGCATGCAATCTGCGTAAGTGACGCGGAATTTGTGCAATTATCTTTGGAGAGAGGGACCCTTTTTCTCGCCTTTTTTCCCGCCGGAAAAAAAGCGTTCACTTTGAACAATTCCGCCTCACTTTTCCTGAGTGGAGTGCTATAATACGGTGGTCATATGGTGTAGTGCGCTCTTGCACTTCTCTGCATATGGCCAAAATTGCCTCTCTCATCCATTCCAAAACGTCTTCATTGGTTCTCATCCGTGCAAAAATGAAATGTCGCAGCGTTTCATTTGTAAACGTTCGTCACACTGCGGTTATTTCCGTAATGGGAAGCCAAAAACAACTATGGTAATTTTTTTTTCGAATGTAACAAGGAATTTATGACTGGCAATGTATACGAGACCAGAAAGCTGGTCTGCAAAATTCAGGTTGTCATTAGATTTCAATTACTAGACAACTAAATTGCAATATGCAACATAAATCAATCTCGTTGTTTTATTAAAATTACACATGCAAATTAACAATCTGTCCATAACAAGGAGAACCGAGCTCATTGGAAGGCATTATACAGCAACCATGCAGTTTTAATCGCCTTAATATGTCCTTAGTAAAATACCATGTTCAAAACAAAATTAAAATGTGGAATATAAGCCGAGATTTTAGGACTTCACACATAGAACGGTATCTGCGTTGCATTAGGTGAAGAGTCACGCAGAGCAACTGAATCCTAATTTTCCGACGTTTGCCAGTGCTGAGTGAAACAGCCCATTCAGCTCTCCATCACCATACGTATGCATATTGTAAGCTATATTGACGCTGGTAATCCGAGCTTGGCAGCATATTCGTATATGATCAAGTAATAATAACAGGTCAGGGAACATTCCGCTGAATATGATTATGGGCTCCAGCGAATGGCCAAATGTCTGCAAGTAAAAAATATGCCGGCATATATCACAGGTAGGCGGCTGGATACCAGTGGTGAAGCGTAATAATATTAACGTTATGATTCAAAACTATAGATTAAACAAGCCTGTGAAATTCTATGGTTAACGCTAACACCACGGGTGGAAGGGGATGGCAGGTCAAGTTAGGTGTCATGCTGCACATAAGTACGAAAAAAAGATACAAAAGCAACGGTATTTTGCATTCAAGCCCTTCATAGTCATATTTAATTCAATTTCACCGACAAGATGTAATGAGAAATCTATAATCCATTTACCCATGTCTATCCCAGCAAGCTTACAACGCTCAATCCAACCTCGAGGCAAGGTGTGAACTAATATGCTTGAACCAAAGCAACAGTCTGATGGACGTCCTTTCAGCATTTTGAAAACAAGCTGTGGTTCCAGGAATCACCATTAGTATTCGGCACCGACTTTGCTATTCCCGCAATCGCTGCGGGGTTCTCAACCAAGGCTTGGTTGAGAACCCCGCAGAGGCAACAATCAAGATTTGAATCATGAATCTGGAGGTGATTGATACCTCCGAGAGTATACATCGGCAGCTAGCCACCATGCAGGGTGTTGCAAAATTGTTGTCCGTATAGGTTCACTGCAATATTCCAATTCAAAATTATCCCAGTTGATTTTGGTCATTAACTGGCCCAAAATCAACAGTTTGTCTTGGAATATTGCAAGGATATGTCCCAGAGGAATTTCGCGAATTTTGCAACACCCGGCACGACACGTCGTACGTCTACCTCAGTGTGATTCACACAGAGGACCATAGAAGGATGCAGTGGTCAAACAAATGATAGGTTTTGATGATGGAGATCAGAGTCGAGGATCCCTCCTGCGCCTGCTTGCCTGCCTCCCTCTCTGAACTACAACAATAGCTCATCACATTGTGCAAACTATGTCACCCCACGCCATCCATTATTCGCCAGCCCTCCCGTTTGTCAGGCTCAACTTTCCCGAGCGTTAGATAGAACGATGAAAATTAGGCTATTTATGGAAAGAACCATTTCCTGGCC
This sequence comes from Catajapyx aquilonaris, assembly GCA_000934665.2. Classification (NCBI taxonomy): domain Eukaryota; kingdom Metazoa; phylum Arthropoda; class Diplura; order Dicellurata; family Japygidae; genus Catajapyx; species Catajapyx aquilonaris. The sequence goes on from KZ538374.1 coordinate 17,774, forward strand.
TGTAACAACAGGTTTGGCGAATGACGATTAGACACCCATCATTAATCACCAAGGGGGTAGCTAGGAGGGGGGAATGATAAAAAGAAAATTGCCATACCTCCCTGTCAAATGCCCCCGGTCTCAAGACTAATGATCACTCCTCTGTTCTGTATGCACTCGACTGTTACCCCCAAAATCAAGGCTGACTCTAGGTGGGGGAAAAATGAAAGAGGATGATTTTTGGAATTTTGACGTTGATGCTGTAACATGTTGGAAGCACCGATAGAATGATGTAGCATCATGATCATGATCAACAGGGTTACAAAATATAGTATAGATTCATGGTTTGTGGGAGCCAACGGAAGAGATGCAAGTAAGTGGAGCAAGCTTCTGTATTGTATATCACTTTCCTTATACCATCCCCCAAAGCGAAGGTAGATTAGATTTCCGAACCTTGCATATTAGGGCCATCTCTATGTTACTAACCTATGTATGTACAACCCTGAAGTTACCTCTAGGGGTTAGGAGTGACGACCTGAGGTTTGGTCTCATATTTGTGGAGCTAAAAAGGTTCTACTGTATTTACCATCTGTAGAGAAGATAAATGATTCAGTATACGGATCATATTGTAGGAAACGTAGCTTGCCATGTGTTGTGGGGCGTGGATTTTTTTGGCGAAAACAGGCAAATATGTATAACTAGAACTGACAGTATACAACTACATCAGTTGACACCGTAAAACATAATATTTTTTCATTGTATAAGAATGAAAAAAGCATTGAGCCGGTTATATGAAAAATAGGGATATTGTAGGTCTATAGTAGTTGTTCCCAACCTTTTCGGGCCTTCGTATCTACTTAGCTCCGTATCCCTTGGGTAGCTAATATAAGTTGAACTTTATATTATACACTATTGAAAGCAAACATCAAATCAAAATCAAAACCCCTTGTAAAATATACGTATTTAACATAATCGAATGAATAAATGGACGGCTATTGGAGAAGTTAAATTAACATTTCATAAGCATAACACTTTCGTTTCGTCAGCAAAATAATGCATATAAATTATACCTCAGAAATAATGAAGCACTCATATAGCCAAATCGTCCCACCAATCGATACAACACAATGGCTTGGAATGCCAAAATGCAATCAAATAATCCCAATAGGATTCCAAGCACGGGAAATGGGGCAACTGTACTTATCAACAGTCATATGTTCCAAGGAAATTCTCCGAAACGGAAACACTTACACAGGGAGGTCCAATCATCAGAGTCACTACAGGAATTCGATCTTAGATTCACAGTCCGAAGAAAAACAGTAGGCCGCTCGTATAAGGCATCCCACAACCACTGCACAGTAATGCTGCGAGTTCAGTCTCCAGCAGTCTTCATGACCTATCAGCACAGCTCGTAGCGTAGTTGTTGATGTTACGAGACAATACAATCGTAACACCTAGAGCTCAAATTGGCAGCTTAAGTTACGTGGTACTTAAGCGACGAGCTCAAGAAGGCGGGAAATTAGCTGTCCCATATCGGAATCTCCGCCGACCTGGCTCCAGGCAGGAGTCAAAGTCAGGTTAGTCAACACCGTGGTCAACTCTCTCGATTAGAGGGAAGCACGGAGGGAAGTTACCACCCTAGAAGGCTACGCGTAGACTTGGGAAATGGGGTTTACTCCCAGAACAGTACTTAAGGTAAGTCCGTGTGGTCAAATTCACCTGGTCCAAAAGTGCTACCCGCCTACACGTGACATGGAAACCCGTTGGCAGTTGCTATGTTAACCCGTTGCCATGGTAACTTGTTGCTATGGTTACCCCATTGCGTTGTCATGATACACATGGAGGTAGAAGGGAGGGGGTGGTGGAGGGGAAGGGAAATGGGATATAGCCTACCGATAAACTTTGCCTTTTATTTAGGTACAGTTATGAAAATTAATGATAATAATTAATAATCCACAGGGTGGTACTATCGGGTTCAAATACTTTTGGCCATTTTATCCTGGTCTTGAAGCAACCCTTCGCACAGACCCCAGGTTAATGAGGTGTGTGTGGGTGTGTGTGTGAAGGGTTGCTTCAAGACCAGGATAAAGTGGCCAAAAGTATTTGAACCCGATAGTATACCTGTACTGGTACTAGTATTCACGTGCATGACAAAATTAAACATGATATGGGTCATTCCATACAAACTCATTCAGTTTTTAAACACCCTGTACATTGACAAATCTATTTTGGCTGGAAACTTTTCGCGCAATTTCAGAGCCTGTCTTCTTCGCAGAGTTGTTTGTTACGTACTGAAAGCGTGTGCCAAATTTTATCCAGAACGTGTCATTTGTTGCCTATGGCTTTTGTTTAAGACTGCTATTGGCCACTTAAAAGGTTTTCCATGTCTTATTATGAATCATCCTTCTCAGGTATATGATGCCAAAAATTTAAAAAACGGAGATGTTAGAGGATCGATTGCCCCATAGGGAGCGATAATTTTCATCCGCGGAGATTGTTTCTAATAATATCTGAAACAAAATCGAAAGACAATATTAACCTATAGACAGCTTCACGTGTAAAAATTCTATAATATGTTACAATTTTTCAATCTTTCACACTTTTTTATTTGAAATTGACATGAAACAGAGCAGCTTTTTTGTAGTCTTAGCTCCTCTATAGGAGGCCAAAACTTTAGCCTATTAATCCTAGGTCTTATGTTATTCCAATCAGTGATGTAATCAGTGCACTGAATTCAAATTGGTTAATGCGCAGCAATCTCGGTGGTTGTGTCTAATACTATAATTACCTTACGAAATAAACCCGGAAGGAAATAAATAATTATAAAATTATTTTATACTGACATTTCCAAATCGCCATGATCGCTATTGCAGTGGAACTCACAAGAAAAAGAAACTTTCACTTCATTTTGACACCAGAAACAATAGCAAGGGCTGAAATATTAATCACTTAATACAGTGCAATCGATCCTATATCACTTTCTTTAAGTAACGCATACTTTATCTTAATCAATTGTGATATTAACAACTACATCTGCGTAATCTCAATAAGATCACGAGGGCTAATTAAGGCCAAAGTCTACAAATCATCTGTAGAAGATCAATTTGTAGACTATAAGGCTAAGTATTTCTGAAATCAGTGGTGCCAAACCATTATAGCCTAAGTGGAACATTTTATTGTCCCAGTGTGTATTAAAAGCATGCTCTGGTGGAGTTTAAGACACATTGAGAGAAAATTAATGTTATTTGTTGTTATTAATGATATAAAAATTATAGGTATACCTATCAAGCAAATGCGATGATGGATGGCTTGCCAAAGATTAGTAACGTATAGGGAGGTGCTTATGCTTACGGATAAGAGTTCTGACCATGTGTACTGTGGTGTCTCAGGCCGGACTTGTAATACAGTATATCAAGCTAGAGTAGTGACACCAAATTTGCATGATGACTGGTCTAGATTATCATACCATCTTATAGGAAGTTACGTAGTTATCATTTAACCAATCCACTTATATTCCATTTCACACAAATTTTTCTGAACATTATTTATTTTATTACGTAGCGACAACTTAGGTGACTTAACTGCATCATCAGTGATGGGGGAAGGAATATGTAGGCCTAAGGGCTAGGTCAAATAGAGCTGAAGAGGAGGTGGAAGTTTACAGATTTTGGATGGAAAAAACTGACACATACAGGGTGTTTCACACTGTCCAACGAATATCCATAATAGCAAGATAATAGACAACAAGTAGGCCTACTTTAGACCAATGTACTTGTACGAGTGACATTACACATTTACATGGTGGGTCAATTTCAGATCACGCAATGGGTGTCAAGTCAGAATTATTGATTTTTTTAAATACATGTGAAACCCAGATATAAAATATATAGTAGACCTTCTCATAATATGTTGCAATTATGGGGAAGGCGCGGTGGCCGAGATGGTAACGTCTCGGCTTTCTGAGCGGAAGGTTCCGGGTTCGATCCCCGCCCGGGATTTCCCCTCCGCCTGCGTCAGTGGGTCTAGACTCGCGCCTAAGAAGGCGTCTTCGCAACCTAGCCTTCTGGGGGACTGCACACGACCCATTTTCCGACATTGCACTTGCACATGTGTCCCCTCCCCCAAAATCCCTATCCTTACCCCATTTCCTTGCTTCCCTGCACGGAGAACGAAGAAAAAAAGTCTGTTAAACTAGAAAACCAATGGTGGTAGGCCACCCCCCTATAACGACTTACAGTTGTATCACGGGGTAAAATAAATGTAAAAAAAATATGTTGCAATTATTACTTTTTCAAACTTCAACAGTTATTGAGATATTCATAATATTTTAAGTGGTAGGCCTAACAAATATTACTTGTATGATACACTAACTTGAGCTGTTGGGAAACATTAGTTCAATCTAAATGAACTTTGTATGACAGAAATTTATTGTAATTCTGTTACCCCTTGAAATAATACTACAATCTCAATAATCAAATTTAATTTTGAGAATTGCATTCCAACATGTGAGTTCCATTACACCCATTGCCTGATCTTCTATGAAATCACCCTATACTGTAAACAGTCTTTCTTACATTATGATGGCAAACGAAGCCAACCAATCATACCACATCAATAATATACGCGTATGATATAGAGAGGGTAGTGCACAAATAAGACATTTATTGCCCGATTGCACCACTGAACCAAAATTACCGCTCCGATAGCTCCTAATGGATCGTTAGAACTTTTAACGTGTGCTAACGATCTGTTAGGAACTATCGAATCGATAATTTCGTTGGTGCAATCGGGTATATTATGTCAACTAGGTACTTGTAGAACACGGACCTCAGTTGTGGGATATTCACTAGGGATTAGTGTATACCTTACACCACATAGATTACCCATTGAAAGTGAGCCATTTTTAAAATACTGCTAGGCGCATTTGTCTGACGTTATATAACACTGAGAAGTTGGTCTTTCTGTCTTTCCCATGGAGTTTCCCTATACATGAACGGGATCGGCATGTGGCGTAACCTATCGGGAAGTCGGGAAAATAGTTTAGCCTTGGTGGTTGGTGGGGTACACGAACTTCTCTAACAAAACTAGGAGGAGCAAGTAAAGTAATTCGTTCAATGATACCATCCATATTAATGCAAACGACCGGCAGAATATTATCCATCACGAGTAATTAACATTAGGTGTTATCGAAAGACGCTTGGAATAATCTATAGCGAGAACTATAGATAGCCTACAGTATACGCGAATGTAATTTATTCCTACTGTAATGTAAATAATGTCATTATGTAGAACTGACGAAAAGGAGTGATAAGAAACACTCTCACTTATTGTACTTGTATTTAGTGGAGAGCTCAAGTTAGCAATACAAAATGTTCCAGTAGTAAAGAACGAAGAGGTAGGCACTTCGAAAAACAGATCCTAAACCACCCAAAACCGGTGTGATTTCAGCAGAATTCGCCAGAAACAGTTTCAGGAATAAAACAGTGTATACCTTCAATGCAAGTGGCACACATGAACAGTCCCGATTATCCAACCAATAACTGCTGTTAGTAAATACCCAGAAATGCGAGGTGTATGTGATCATATGAGGTGCAGGGAAAGTGCCAGAAATTGCGAGGATTTGTAGACTGAGTTCCCTGCTTTGATAAGAATAATCTTAACTGCGAAACCGTATAGTGTAACAACTCAGCAGCAACAAGTACAAGTGTCTTTACAGTTCCGTGCCTTATCTTCTTTGTATGCAATGAATTGCCTCGCTTTCCTTGGCTGATTGATGTCATGTTTTCTACTGTTTGGTTTTGAAAAGAAATAAGTGCACTAAAGCAACCGCAGTTTCTTGTTTGGTTGGTTCATGTACACTTCCTCCGAAGAGCCTTAGTTCATTGCCTCACTATTAGTAATGTGATATTGGTTCACAATATTGATAGCTAAACAGGTGTGATTTTTAAGAATTGTATGAAGCGTATGATGTCCGTATGAAACAGAGTTTCGGTATGGAGAATATGGTACAGTGAAACCTGCCTATAGTAACATAAGAGAAAATTGTTGAATGTAAATTTTTCTGTGTCTGCTAATAATTCTCAATATAATAATTTTGTACCGTTGGAGGAAAAGGGAGAACCATGAGAAAACCCACACAAGAACGGAGAGAACACATCAAAACATTTTCTACATGAGAATCTTCTGTCCTACCAGGGGATCGAACGTGGGACTTCCGAGTGCGAGTGCCGAGTGGTGTGAAAAATTACACCAATGTACCACCTCAAATTATTTACAATGCATTTTTATGTCGTGGAAAATTGTTTACTACGGAAAAATTCCGCGAAACGAAGCAATTCAACTAGACTCTATACAGATTTTACAATATACGGTGTAGTCCACCTATCCTCCCCCTTGAAGGACGCAATTTGTTTCGCCACAACAATCCGCAAAGCGAAAATCCGTGGAGTGACAACCCTATTTCCATATATTACATACACCCCCCAACAGCTGCCTATTACCACTCTAAATTCACAAAGAAGACAGTATAGAATAGTGTTTCAGATAAGTATAGAAACGACAAGTTCCTTTATGGATGTAATATGCGTCGGAGAGCCACATGACATTATTTCAGCAACGATGGATCCTCTAAAGTTACCTGACAAACCTTTCTATGTGTTCCTCACCTAAAAGTTCATAACGCTTACCTTACACCCACTCTCATCCCTCAGGAAGAACAACGCTCAATTACATTCACACCTGTACGCCAAAAACCACTAAAGTTCCCTATTATGATTTTTTGGGGGGAAAAGCCGTGATGAATATGTATGTATGTATGTAAATTTATAGCCGCGCTATTGGCCTAAAACTGCATATTTTGAAATGGAACCAAAATGTGTCAACAATGCGCAAAAAAAAATATCGTGAATTTACTCTGAAACCAGTCTGAAACGTTTGGTACGCGGGTCCGGCATTCGTAATGTCACCTCCCATTACAACGCTCCGTTACGCTAAATTGACTCCTCCTCCCCGAGTTATAAGTGCGTAACGCACTTATGCAATGTGTTCAAAGAGCCCCCACGTATACATAACCATTATAAATAGGCTAAAATTGGCATCAAGTTGATGCACTCAATAAGCGTAGACATAATTCAATGAACATATTAAAAACTAGCACTGTAAATAACTAATTTTTATCAGACATCATCATCATCATCATCATCATCATCATCATCATCATCATCATGATCGATTGATTATTATTATTATTATTATTATTATTATTATTATTATTATTATTATTATTATTATTATTATTATTATTATTATTATTATTCTTCTTCTTCTTCTTCTTCTTCTTCTTCCTACAATAATAATAACAATAACAATAATAATAACAATAACAACAATAATAATAATAAGCTTATTGTTATTTTCTATACCCCGTTTTATACCCCGTTATTATTATTAAACTTATTATTATTAAGCTTATTGTTATTTTTTATACCCCGTTCTATACCCCGTTATTATTATTATTAAACTTATTATTATTAAACTTATTGCTATTTTCTATGCCCCGTTCTAGGGATTATTATTTATTTATTTATTTATTTATTTATTTATTTATTTATTTATTTATTTGTTTGTTATTAAACATATCGTTATTTTCTATACCTCGTTCTAGGGATTATTTATTTATTTATTTATTTATTTATTTATTATTATTATTATTATTAAACATGTTGTTATTTTCTATACCACGTTCTAGGGATTATTATTATTATTATTATTATTATTATTATTATTATTATTATTATTATTATTATTATTATTATTATTATTATTATTATTATTATTCCCACATTATCGGGCAGGTTTCTCCGCATACATTGCCCACACCCCTATGATGGACGGCCTTCAAAAATTGCCCCCGAAAAAATCCAGCGTCTTAACGCAAGACGCGCATTTTGCAATTGCAACACCCAACATAGCCGAACCCCTCGACCTGAATTTGCGCACTTTTTTTTTCTCTTTCCTTTTTCTTAAACGCCGGTACTGTAATCTCTCTCTTTCCCTCCCCCTCCCCCTCCCCACCCCACCCCTCCACCATCCCCCGATTCCCCTCCCATCCCTCCAGCTCCTTCCACCTCGGCCACTTCCCATTGCTTTTCTTTGGTGCCACCTGTGCAGGTTACTGAGAGATTGTGGCGGGCCCTGAGTGGAGGCTAAGACAAGTTTGGTCGTACTCCTTGGAATTCGACCCCTGAAGGGAAGGCCCAGCTCGCGCGAGCTTTTCTCTCTTGGCATTCCCTCTCCGTCCGTCTGGTCAAAGGAAGAGGACGAGGATACGTGTAAGAACCTCAGGTGCACAGTGTTGGAAAGGAAGGAAGCTGGATGTGATTGTTGTGGTGGAGGGTGACGTGTTGTGTGAGGTGGTGAAGACAACAACAACAAAGAGGTGGTAGAGCAGACGACAACAGCTAGGTGGTGGTGTGTCGTCAGGTTGCTCTTGCACAACTTAAAGGAGGATGGATGCTAGATTTGTGATGAGGTAAGGGATGATGGCTGGTGATTTCAACGCGAGTGTCATGTGGGTGACATCATGGTGTTGTAGGCAGGCGGTCAAATGTGTTTGTAGTATGGATGTGCTGTGGTGCGACGAGACGGAATTATGGCTCGAAAGGTGATGCATGCTGTGACAAGTGACATTTGAATGAGGACTATTCTAACTTAGTGGGCCCAATAAAATAACAAAAAAAATCAACAGTACTTGAATCAAGTTTTACTCTTTAAAAATTACAATCGTGCATTATTTATATGTTTACACGTTGTTTTATGGCACGGATTAGGCCTACAGCATGTGGTGTTGTAGCATGAATATAATCAATAATGTTAGTGTTGACCTACATGTTATGGGCTTGAGGTTAATTTAATTAGCAAATGTAAGCCTCTTAGCAAGTCACCTTGAATTCATCAAATTGCTAATGTGTGATATGATGCGTTTCACACACTAGTAGCCTATTATAATGTCAATGATGACTGTGTTCTTGTCAGTAATACCCAAATAATATATTGGAAGTATTTATTTATTATTTATTGAGCCCCCTCCCGCGGATAAACCTAACCCTATATTTTGTAAGTTTTCAACATTATATACCCACGATTAGTTTAATTAACAAATTATGCGCATTAAGATATCAGCAAAAATATTAATAATGTAACAAGCAGGATAGTCGGCTGTCATGAAAATGCAGTACTGTAATGGAAATATGGTTTTAAATATATTTTAAAAATATTTAATGTTTTCAAACCGCGGATAACGGGGGGGCCATTGTACTGTACAGTACAATTTAGTGTTATTATGGGGAGGTGAGAGTTTTTTAAAGGCCCAAATAAAGTGCTTAAGGTTTGGCATCATTGTCTGATAGTAATTAGCTGACGCTACTCAGACATATGCCTGGAAATGATCAATTTCCAGAGCCAAAAATGTTGCAATTACTGAATGTCTATATATTAAACAGGAAGTAATGATTTTTGCTGTTTGAGCTTGAGTCCAGCAATAAACAGACGTCTTCCAAGTAGTGCACAAAAAAATCTGATTATGTCATAGAATTCTTTAAAAATATCTGATTATTCAAAACCGAATTAATGCCATTACAAAAGTGTAGATTGTTATTGATGTATTTATGTGCTCATCTAGATCAATGCAATTTCAAATCCAACCCATGAAAATCGGTGGTCAGGACTATTACAGTTACCATTGAACAGTGTACTTTACACCTTAGAGTGACTAATCCTAGAATCTGCGTAGTATGCGAGTGTGTAGGCGTATAAGTGTGACTTCAACGCGCTATATGCCAAGAACCCTCTAACGTAATTATGACCCCTAGAATTTGTTAGATTCCACTAGACATATATTGAAGCGGAGTGTAATTATGTGTTTGCTTAATTAAATCTAATTGCTTGTGTCACACTCTGCTTGGTAAACACCTTTGCATTTTATTCGCCTTCAAATTTTGCTTTATTTTCCTTCAAAATTTTCACGGTAGCCGATGTAATATTGTATGTCCAATAACTATGGCCCAAATGATGTTAGTGACTTCGACCACAATTAGGGCACGTATGAAACAGCAGTAAGACGAACCGGTTCCATGTGGACCAAAACAGTTGTATCAGCCATTGTTATGGAACACACCACCTGAACGTGATAAAATTCACAATTAATGAAACATATTCTACGATATTGATTCAGACAAATCTACACCAATATTGGACCCACTTAAGCCCAAAATTTGAGATCAATTGATTAGAACCGGATCGGAAATGGTCAAGCTGGATGAGAATTACAATAAGCAAAGTAGGCTAGAGCAATTATGATGACTGGCAATGGGGGGCAGCAATAATCATGCCGTCAGTTTTTTTTTTTTTACGTTGAAAGCGGCATTATTGAGGTTAAGCTGCGACGACACGTTTGCAGCAAAGTGAGTAAGAGTTGATTGTTGCAGCCAGCAAGATTCCCAAGCGCACTTCCCTTGAGGAAAAGGAGAAAACGCGTTTCTCTTATTGGAACAGGATGTGCCATGGGCATCCAAGAGAAGGCCATCTTTTTTATTATTATTATTATTTTTTCCTCCTGTACCACCGTACACTTCCTCAATTTTTGCTAGATATTAGATGAAAAATTTGAAGTATAAAAAAATGGAATCAATTGCCCAATTGAACATTGCATAAAAAATTGCTGACATGGTCACCCCCATGTTGCCTTCGATTATGGCCAATGCAATGGCGACACAATGGAGAAAACGGGCCATTGGAATGATGACGTGACACATTCCATTCACTTGCGGGGTCGGTTCAACGGCATATTTTGGTACTTGGAAGGTTTTTTTTTTGATGGATAATGAAGAAGGTATGTCTTATTTGGTATGCCCATCTCCGGATCAGCGGTCCGTAACCTCAAAACAGGAATATTTATTATAGTTCGGGTGGGTTGCGGTTTTTCTAAGACTTCCCGTGTGGAATTGCCAGTTTTTGGTGGTTTCCGGTCCATGGTGGTAAATTTTGGATGAAAAAAAAGGTTCTTTGACACCAGATGTTCGGAAGAAATATGGCGATTTCCGGGGTCTTTAAAAATTTTTTCCACCATAAAGAATTTAAGCAAATTTGACGATTATCTTCAACCCATTTCCAACTCCTGATGCGATAACAAGAGAGATGAGACGGAATAGTGATGATGAGGTGGTGTAAGGAGTAGAATCGATATGATTTCAGATTGCCCTCTAGGGTGGGCAATTTGCATTGCTCCAGCGCAAATATTGGGCTAATTCCAAGGTCATACTATTGAGCTTTGGTCATTAGCATGCATTAATTGAGAGGCGTTGCTCAAAAAAAAAATACCAGGGGAAAAATAATGTCCAGGACGAATTAGAAACCTTCTATAATTTGTCCCACGGATGTGTTTAGGGAGTTAAACGTGTATTTAAATTGAGAAATTATTGGCTCAATTTGCGGCGGTGTAAACATTAAGTGTCTATAAATATGGATTATTGTCAGGGGTCCTCTGGGTATTTTGATGGCGGCAAAATTACACATGAAATTAACGTGCTGCTTGTTTTCAAATCATGTGTTATACACACATAGGTATTTGGCTTAATCTCCAGTGCTTGACATGCACGACAATTATGTATAAATAACACTTTAAAAATTTACTTCTCTATAACTTATACTGTAAACACGATGCATATTATGGGATTTGTTTTTTAAAAAAATCTCGAGGCTAAACTGAATGCGAAGGCCAATGCTCTAGTGAAAAATAATGTCGGGCTGCATATCTAGAATGACGGAATCTTTAAAAAAATGGTCAGGCCTATTACCGTACAAGCTTATCAGGAAGGTTGTCTATTCACAGAAAGTTTTGTCGCATGTATTTTTCCAGGAAATTGTCACACACAACGTTGGTTTCATGGGTTTCTTGTTTGAAGAAGATAGGTTCGAACAATCTCTTGTGGCTTTCTTTCATGGTTTTTTTTGTTTGTTTACGGATTTTGGTTAAACATATAAACCGGAGGTCGACAGTGAATAATTATGCTCTGATCCCTTTTGTGGCGCCGCATCGTACCATGCCGTCACAGCAATATTTCTTTTTCATTCTCCCAAAAAGCTATTAAAAAAGAAGGCCATGTACAGCAAAGCTCACCTTCTCATCCATTAAAAATTTATCACACATTTTTATAAACGTTGACGTGGTATCGTATCGGTAAAGGCATATACACTGATCGAAAAATGTATGGTCAGCAAACACCGTTGTCACAACGGCCTGTGTCCCGTACAACACTGTCACGAATTCCAAAGACAGGTCATTGGACTTAAGAACTATCCTTGCGTGTCTTCCAGTGAAAAAAAAGGCCAACTTTGGCTACAATTCATAAAGTCGCGAGAGAAAGCTTGGTTTGTTATCCTCCTATGAGTAGCGCAGTTGTTGAGTGTGACGACCTGCAAACAGGAAGATGGCCAACCTATCCCCCATTCGATATGCAAATGAAGAGAGTGAGATAGGTCTAAAGAATGCATCTCTGTGGTCTGGGGCACTCCCCAAGTTGGTGGGCGACTCAAGGACGAGGAAGGAATCCTTGCAACAATGCCAGTTTGATCTCAAGGCGATTTGGCCAGTAGGAATGCTTGTTTTTGCTATCAAATACCAAAGGAATGCTGGAACGCCATCAGTCAGAATGCACCCTTGTATGCAAGGCCATGATTAGTTTTGGGGGAAGTTCGGTACCAATTGATTGTACAAATGCAGCATTGAACAAGTCAGTGGAGTGAATAAGTTTTGTGGCAGAAAAAAGAGCACGAAGGAGAAAGAAGGAGGCGTAACAAAGTAGGTTTCTTGGTGAATGGGAAGTGGGTCATTCACATTTAAATCACTCAGCGGCCCTGACAGCCGACGCAACTACGTCGCCTGCTGGTTCACCGACCCACATAACACCTTGTTTATTTACACCCTGCCAATATGTACTAGCATAACGGTATGATCAGTTCATTTTCTATTTCAACACGATCAATGTCATGGATCGTTCATCTCGTGCAGAGTTCTGGGGTCGTCTCTGGCTTCGTCTCGGGTGGTATATCCACAGACTAAACCACCCGGGGGAGTTCACAAAACGACCAAGCACCGTTACTGCACTGCACTTGCACATCCCCTCCTGTCATCCTGCCCGTGGGCCCGGGCGCTTCGAATATGGCACCATGTATACTTCGATTGAAATAAAGGTCCGTGCAAATACCCTCTGGGTGAGCACTAACCCAGCAATTATTATTATTATTATTATTATGTCATGGATCGTCGCGCGGTAACAAGTTGACACGTACTTGCTGTAGGGCTTCGCGGTGCGAATGTGTCTATCGGAAGAATGTGGCACTTCCGGAATGATGCGAAGAACAACCGGTAGGCCTACATACTGTAATGTAGGGGAGACTAGGGTAGGGCCAGACATTTTCTTTTGAAGTGTAGGTGAGTGGATTTATTATACAACTTGTGTCTGCCCTACAGATAACACTACAAGTAAATTCAACTACTTCGAAACTTGGAGTCACCCATTTGTAATAATGGTCCAACTTTCTACTCGGTTTCGAGCAAGATGAACAGTGAACGTGATGAATGAAGGGGATACATGACAGGACGTAACCAATTTTGTCCCACCTCTTGACATCCATCCTTGCGTCATTGTTGATCTAACCCGTCCCATTATCCCACTTGCCATGCACGAAGCAAAACGGCACGGACGGAACTAAAGTGTAGTCAAGCATGTGTTTCACTTCACGTATATAGGCTAGCAACACCATGTATTTGTAAAGAGGTGATAATTAGAGCAATGTGTCTAAATAATTATTTAAAAAATCAGTTGTTTGAACCATATTGTCAGTAACATCTGCATATATGTGGCTTAGTCTTGTAAGCACACTTGATATCAGTCGTCAGCTGGTGTTCATCGTGTAAGCATGTAATCAAAGTTGGGTAAAGCATGGAAAGCCAACTCTCCGCATTCCTGACGTGGGACTCAAGGTCCGTTATAAATACAGGGCGGGCCTGGGGTCTACATTGCCCAACCAAATACTTCAATTTTGCCACCTTAAGAAGCAGACGAAATGGCGCGCTCTAATTGTTGCTTGTGTCGTAACAAAATGCCGATAAGTGATGAAGTAACTCAGCTGCAGTGGAGATGAGATGATATGTCTACACTGCGTATAAGGAGCCAGAAAGCGTGGAAGAATAGGAGATATGATCTTTGGCTATTTGGATGTCCCTCCGAAATTTTCAGTAGCTTTCACTGTGAAAAAAAGCAATTTCTCCTAATGAAGAACACAATGGATGGGCATTGTGAATAAGTGCTTGTATGCGTGTGTTGGTGTACCATAGGGGATTATTAACATTTTCAGATGTTATTGTTCATGACGTGGATGAACATCCTTGCACTGCATATTAGATTGCATCGTTATGGGAAATACGCGGATATCAGCTTTGCTTTCATTACAAGAAAAAAATAACCTGACCTGACGTAACCTGATGTCCTAACCCGCAGCATTTCGAAGCCAAGATTCCATGACACTCAATAGCTTTGTGCAAGTGCCTCGAAAAAGTATTGTTGTAATAATGGCAGAACAAGCGCGTTCACTCATCTTTACTAGTTATTTCCATTGTAGATTACCTGAGGTTAGCTGCATTGTAATTATGTGCTTGATATGCACATTAACACTGGGCAAAAAATCCAGGACACCCAATATATTTTGGTTTGTAATACTTTAATAATGCGGAACTGTACCGTGTGGGGATGTAACCCTCCCAGGACGTATGATACGGTAATTTTTAATAGCCAATTACCACAGCATCACTTTTGCAATTAGGTGGGGAATACACGATGCAAATTATTGAGACAATTTTGCATCCCAGATTTTTTTCATTGTGAATTATTAGAATTTCCATTTTGATGCTATATGTGGGATGTTTACTGGGGAATACCTGCAGGGGTCTGTGCCTGTCTCTTTGTCCCTAGGAAGTCATAGGGTGTGAAAATGACGCAAGAGTTGGAGGTTCTGGATTAGAAGGAGAAATAGCTTATCATTTATGGCCTTGATTATGCGTGCTTTTAAAAGATTGCATGTCACGATGAAGGAGGTCGCCTTGTAAATGATTTAACACAATTGTGAGACGGTTCCGACAAATAATAACACCCAGAGGTTCTTCACTCTGCTTTATCACATCGGTCGTTGGTTTTGTAGGCCCTATGTACAAGGTGGTCAGTAACTCTCGGAACTGCGGTCCCTTGGCATATTCTGATTCCAAAATACTCTGTACCGGTATCATTATTAGAATTGAGGCTTAATTACAGTTCACAGCGGATATTAAGTTTAGCTTATTGCTTATTGGCGGAATAGGGAATATCCTGTATATCACACCACAGGTACAGATCTGGCAACCCTGCTTGACGGATGATTTGCCTGAAGGATATTTCCAATACCGCCAGCGCTAACAGAATTAAAACTTAGTTTCCGCCACAACCCGTAATTAAGCCTCATCAATTCCAAAAATGATATAGCGTGTGGTCTTAAAATATAGGCCAAGGGATCACTCCACCTGGAGCGATTATAACTTTTTGTATTTAAAATGTTGTATAAAAATTGCGCAATCAGAATTCCAGTGTACTCGAATATTAATTTATTTTCCTGCAATATTTCCAAAGATAGTCATCAAACGGAAAGAGAGTGCTTAAAGCCTATGCCACTTCCTTTCTCCAAAGTGTTAGGATGCAGGGAACTACATCAGATTGTTCCCTTGATGTCAGCAATGTTTGAAGGAACTCGTGGATTTCAGAAAAAAGCATTCTTTCTACCTAACGGAAGAGACTCGAAACGAATGGTATTATCGGTCAATTGTGTACTTAATCAGTATTCTGAATACAAACCTGGGGTGCATAGCGGAATTATTAAAGAACGGGACTATACACTTAAGAGTAGATGATAGTATGGAAGATAGCCTTTGGTATGGCCTATATTTAAGGAACAGTGATACCTTATTTATTTAAACTTGTTATAGATAGCTGTTTCTCTGTAAGTTACATGCTATATTGTATAGTTTTATTGGAAACTATTTTTATAAATTATTCAGTAGTTCAAATGCAGCAGAATAACTGGTTCCTACATTTTTCTTTACTATTAGTTAACGAACCTGACATAATTAAATTGTACAAATAAGCTGACCTCCAAATTTCTCTTTTCAGGTGCTCCAAAATGGCCATGACATTGTGACTTGAAGAAATCATCTGAAGACAAGATGACCACCGGAAGACCCCACTTTGATAAGGTAATATTATTTTACTTAAAATGTTATATTAGGGGCGAATTAATCGTTACACTGCCATGTGGCATATTCAAATGAATAATACAACATGTTGTATTGTTCGCCTATACGATATCGGGCATGCCTCATGACGTTTAATTTTTTTGTTATGCCAATATCTAGTCCGTTATTGGGTGAATGCACAATAACCGACAAAAACATTATGTTGCGTAAGATTCCATACCGATAGTATCATGAATAGTCATTATATAAGTCACTGCCTACTAGCGTTTCTCCCTTAAACGCTACTATTCTACTTGCCATGTCCCGAATACCTCCTAAATATTTTGCTAATATAATATGTGGTTTGTAAAAATTCATGGAGAAATTCGATTCGATACGTCTGCTGTCTTGATGGGGAGAGTATTTTGTGCAGATAATACAGCCGCCGACTATTTTGAAGGAAAAAAGTGCATCTTTGTCGTGATTTAACTTTGCCTTTTCGTAGTTGAAAGGGAAAACTCAAAAAGTGTTTTCAGGCACAAGGTCAAGTAGTTGCACATTTGTTACGAGCCATAGCGTGTGCATAATAAGCCTAGATGGGTTCCACTAGCGTGACAGTATCGTCGGCCTTTTTTCCCCTTGAGGAGACAGTGTTAGGAACAAATCTAAGGACATGAAGAAAGTGACCACGAAACAGCATCTATAGGGATTTGAGGTCTAGTTTGGATTTACCACTGTACTGACTGAGAAAATGGATCGGAAGAGGGGCCCCAATTCATTAGTCTCCATGTTCTCCAGTTATGACTCGTTTTCCTGCTGTGATGTGGTGATAACCAAATGTATACCATAAGGAAATGGACACCTTGCATTACTGAGTGACCGACTTCTTAAGGCAGTGGTAGCAAGTCATGCTGCTAAACTTTTTGCAAATGATCACTGTCACATTAATGCTGAGGAATTGTCAGGTAGGAAGTCCTATTCGAAAATGGAGAGACGGAGATTCCTGTGGTAATGGGTGTTTCTAAAAGCACGCGTCGAAAGGTATCCTAGAACCAAGCTGTAGGCTGTAGGGCACCTACACAGTGGCCAAGACAGCGCCAACAACCTATGTAAACCACGAGCTGTCCGTCCCTCAAATTTGCATGGGCTGTGCCTCCTAGTATATCAGGGTACCTTTTATGGTACAATGTGATAGTTATCGTGAAGGTCTATGGGCGAGGAAGGGTTCGAAGGGAGTAGCTTTTTGGACTTATGTACCTTGTATATTTGTGTGATATTCTCTTTCAATGTGTACACCTACATAGTTATTTGTGAACAAAATAAAGACCTGACAATAATAATGAAGTTTTAATTTTTAAATCACAGACGGCAGGCTGTACTTGTCAAGTGTTTAACGTGACTTTTTTGTGCTGTACAGCAACGATGGTCTATATAGAACTATTGAGTAAGTTGAGCACGAGTAAGGAAATGAACTCGATTTCCTCACAACTGTACGTCGCGTCGCGTCGTGTCGTGATGTGGACATATCAGGGTTGAAATTATATAGTGCAAGGTCGAATTGCGAAAGAAACGCCATGAACAAAATTGTTGCTAGCATGCTGTCAGTTAATTGAATGGCCATGAGCTGTTCAGGAAATGCTGCAAATGATCTACATTATTTATCAATGTACCATGGTTACCAACCGAGGGGCAAGTCACTGAAGTCACTCGTACACCTTGGAGGAAGTCATAGGAAGTCATTTGTGGGGGAAATGGTGATAATTTTAAGTGTTTTATTCATTTTGAGAGTGTTGGAGAAAATTATCTGAATTCGTGATTTTACTGCATGGCAAAGTATACTGTTTTCAAATTGCACTTGCATGATATGATATTTGAGGTCACCCACGTCATTGCGAGAGCTGACCTTCCTAGGTCGTTACTCCGACCACGCGAGGTGACCTCAGTGTCGTGGTCCAAAAATACATCGGTTGCCCACAACTTACGATATTTATTAATATTAATATTTATTACAAGCCTCCTCCGAGGCCAACAATAGGATTCCTAACAACCAACGTGATTCCTAACTAGCCAATCAACGGCCATCTAGTGAGGGATGTCTCAGATTCAGTAGTCCATATAGTGCATGATATTTTTTCGCCACTATAACATAACAGTACCTAGGAAGTCAGAGAAATTACTTAAAAACCTCCGGAAATCCTATAAGTGAGTCCCAAGATGTCCAGAAGTCATCTAGGAGTCCCAGGAGTCCGGCCAAGATTTCCCGATGTAAGGGATGACTTCCCTGACATCTGAAAATTTGGGACTGACTTTTTTAAAGGACTCCTAGATATAAAAGACTTCCGGAAGCCAGGGAAGTCAGGCAGATTTATACGAAGTCAGTCGTACTTCCTCCATAACAATAAGTTATTGAGGGATGTAATGCTCCTGGCATGACCAGACACACGATAATAATTGGAAAAATAGATCAGTGTGCCAGCCACCTTCAGTGTACTAGCTGTATAGAGTTTTTTAAAAAATGACCTTGCTGTAATAATTATTTCGCTGCCGCGATGCCGTGAGAAGTCTTCTTGAGGCCACTAGTGAACACATACGCCAAGAGATGTCGTGAGCATATGCTGTAGTAGCGCTAACAGGTGAGACGGAATACAGTACCATGTTGTGTAATACTGTACGGTAGTTGGGGACAGTGCCCTCGGCCTCCCCTACCATCTGAAGATTTATGTAGCTGCTTCATGCGTCCCAGAGCGTGGAAAAAAGCGTCACGCATATGAATGTGTGTGTATGCTGCCATCCTGGAGCACTTCCACCTTCCAGGATGGATCTCCCCAAACACACTGATTCGGTACCATCGCCGGTGCAATTTGTAGGCGGCAGTACCTTCAGGCGCTTTGGGAATGTATAGGTTTCAGGTTGCCTTTTAGCACGTTGGATGGGATGGGTGGTGTTAATTTGAAAGAGGATTCCTCAGGGGTTGCTACCGTGCCATGCAGGATAGATTGCATCTGATTTGAAAATGGGCCGGTAGCACTAATTATGTTTTCTCCCATGGTACGACACGTGCAATGATCTGTGCGCAACATTCAGGAAGTGTAGAGATTCATAATTTATTCGCTGTCAGTTTTCCATTTCTTCAGGTAGCCTATAGGTACCTAAGCGGTACATTTGTCAGTGTCGCGGTAATGCTCTTTGTATTGGGTTGAAATGACGCAATGTGTCCAATTTGCAATTTGGAAAATGCATGGACAGATAGTTAGCAAGTCGAAGATAAATTAGGAAATGCGTGTTAAATTAAGATTGATTGAGATTATATTACGTCACGGAACAAGCCTTCAAATGAGAGTCTTATTGTACAATAATTTCACTGGTGTCGGGCACGCAGTCGAGTACGTAGGGCGTTTCAAAATCACACAAATATTGAGATTAATCCGTCCTTGTCAGAAACCGGAATACTGGGAAGGAGGGGAGAAAATCGCGCTTAGTTAATTTGGGATACAGTAGTACAAGGGCACACGTCAAGGAGCATTCCTCCTAATTATGAAATTATAATTAGACTTATATACTCTTTTACCATGCTGTGCCACATGCTAATCTGCCGTTACAGACATGTTACGCATCTCATATGAGGGGTGTGGTGGAAAAAGGTGATAACCCTAATTTTGGTCATTTTTGACATAAACACCTAGCAACTATGTAAAAGACATGACAAACAGTTTGGTATAGGCCTACTCCATGTTCCCATATCATGCGCAAGACGGCCACACGGACTAGATCAAAACCAGTATTCCCTATGATTTGTTAAGAGAATTCAAACTTCAATTCGCTCTCCTGATAAATTACACTGTTGTGGGTTCTCACCTTTTTCCACCAAACCCCTCATATTATGCAGAGATCATCTGCATGCTTCGAACGTCACTTTCATTCTTGTAAGAATATACAGTGCTGTATACTGTTCAGTCTCTCTGTTGCTGTACCTAAATTGTACCTCGAGGATTTATTTCACATTGCATTCAATGATACGTCGGCTTATTTATAAGGAGCCAGGAAGCCAGGATTTTCTGTCTTTACTAGCATGTAAACAAGTACAAGGTCAAATATTTGCCTACGATTATTTAGAAACTGGTTATATGGATGTGGATTTCACATGTAAGCCTACAATATATTGACCAATTTAAAAAAACTGAAAAGGTCAGTTGGTTTTTCCCTGGTGATCTGACCACAGCTGCCCCTCCCAGGTTTGTGAACCAGTGGTCTAAACAATTCGTCACATTTTGATAACAATCATTGTTCCATGCTTAGTACTGTTTATCCGCTACTTTCACGCGTAATCTTGTAAATACATTGATTTCAATGTTAGCTGTCCAGGCTTATAGGGCAGGAAAAATCTGGTTCATTCTCTGCATGGATCACAGGTTGCCGATTCGTTGACATTGGTTCGCATTAATTTCCCCCTCATTATATCATGACGAAAGAGAAAATAAGGAGCGGCTCAAGCGTAAAATAAGTGAGGAATGTTTTCTGAAGAAGACTGTGGGGGGAAGTGGATGTTGCAGCTGCCATCATTGTTATTTATGCTTCACCGTGCGAAACGCTCCAAGTCTTGTCGTCTAGAAGTTAAAAGTTGTTTGGTTGAAGTCGTCTAAGCAATCTTTTCAGTCATACTGCATATTTTTGTCTATAATGCTAAGAGTGTGAATTAGATTATATAATAATAATAAAATGTCCCCAAATTGTGATGTATATAGAATCTTTTCTGAGAGAAAGGATTTCCTACGTAGCCTACGTCATGTTATAAGGGCAGGGCATTAAACATTTTTTGGAAGACTAAGGTCAAGTAAGAAAAAAACTAGAGTCGCAGGACCATAAATTGTGTACCAATGTATCAGGGCGATTCCAGGAATCGTGCCCATATCAAGGTTAACGTTAAGTACATAAAAGTCATGGCGTTTCTGGCTCCAATTGCAATCCACCTCAATAATTTTACCTCCCAACAATGAAAAATAATAATTAAGAACTATTAAAATGATCATAGCACGTCTTTAAAATAGCAGTTTTTTTCACTGTGATTTGTTTAAAGGTTGTTTATCGGTTATACGTGTGTATAGGATATCCCGCACCTTATGGGGTGTAGGTATATAAATAGCTTCTACACCACTTTCTTCACATATTTGTTTCATCCGGTATCTCAGGTAGGATGAGCAGAGACGGAAAAAAATGAATGATTTACTTGGCTGCATTTAAGACATAACGTATAGCAAAAAATGCATCCGTGTTTTCCATCACAAAGTGGCACGAACTTATGGTCTTACAGCCACTTATTTTTCCCAAGCTCAATTTGTTACCTCGTTGTCCTACAGGGAATCGGGGTGCAAATAATCGTGACCCGAGTGATAAACACCAGAAACGGGACCTTATTGACTGCCGTCAGGTGTCACATTAGCCGAGTAGTTTGCATATGCTATTAGCAACCTACCACCGGCTATTACCCTGTAGAGTTTTATGCCGAGAAATAGGAAGGAAGAAAACTTAGGTCAGATGAGGGCACACGCATCGCGTTATGACTTACAGTGCCTAGGAGGAGGTGCAGCCGAGAGAAGAAGATCAGTCAGCGTGAAGGATGGTACGGTGGGGGCTCTCGGGTGGGGACATGATGGAATGTCTGAGGAAAGAAGAGGGCCCAAGCAGGAAAGACACGCCACTTGCACAAAGCGAGTCGGTGTTTCCGTGGCTGCCGCAAGCAACAGCCTGTTGCACCAAGTACCCATAGGCAGTAGGTACACTCCAGCTGCAGTGGCCAGTTCCCATCCATTTAGCTGTCATTCACCGCTCCATTTCATCCCTCATCACATCCATTACCATTCTTCCTTGCAATGTGCTAGTCCATGCATGCAGTCAGCTTCAAACCTTCACCCTTGAGTGTGTAGCCCAAGTGTCGTACTGTCTCAGGAATGTCCAGTGCCCGAGAAACATCCCGTCATCCATGTAGGAGACTGATGTGCAGTGAGATCGAAGATGCCTTTGGCAGACGCCTTCCACAAGACATATCTCTGGAGTCCCCACTTGGGGGCAAGGATTGCGGTGACCGGTTTTGGGCTTAAGTTGCACAGGCGGTGGCAACCACAGTTGGACAAGGCTAATCGCTCCCACTGCTGCTGCTGTGGTTGTCACCTGGGCCGCTCCTCCTCGATCAAGGTGGCCCGAGGCGTACTAGCACAGGACGACGTCATCCTATTCTCCCTAAACCGTAGACCGAGTGGTATGCACCGAAGACTACAGCAGCAGCAGTACAGAAGCACAGAGTTGTCTCGTGTCAACATGTTCAAGCGGAAGAAGACTGTTTCTAAGGGCGGAGAGGGCCGTGTTGTGGTGGACCAGGACATGAAGCTGATGCAGTTGCAGCGAAGGTCCGAAGAGCAGGCCACGGCTCCGGTACCAAGACGCAGGAAGAGTGTCCAGCAAGGGACGTACGTGGTGCGGAAAAGGTCCAATTCCGAAGCTCCAGCTGCTGGAGACGGAGAACCTAAGGCTCCCGCTGCGTTTCGGTACCGGCCCTTACCTGACCCACCTGTAGACAGTGCTGATGACCGTAGCGAAACAGTGTCATTATCGTCGGCCAAGCTGTATCGGAGTTCGTCTGCTGATAGTGTTCTCAGTGCGAACTCGAAGGTTCCGAATGTGGCTGTGAGTGCCAGTGATGGAGTGGTTCGGGCACTTAGTTTGGGGAGACTCTCCAGTCCTTTTGATATGGCCAGTCCCAGCAAAGAGAACAAACCTTATGTGCCGTCTGAAGTACGTATTATGTTTATTTGAAACATTTTATCAGTGTGTCAATTGTTGCTCGTGTGTAATACTGCCGAATCGTATGCTTACTGATGTTATACACCTTTTGGCATACACAGGAACGATACTCGAGATGCAAATCCGTTCTTAATAAATAAGTCGCTAAGCATCGAAAAAGGCACGCCCATGGCACAAATGCACGGTACGATGGGATTGTCAGTGGACTGTCGTGATTTACAGGCCACTTCAGTAACCGCATACCCACCCGTACCTTGAGAGGATGGCCGTAAACTAACGCCATGTGGTCACCGCCCTGAGATGAAAGGCGGAAGAATTCGCTCTTTGAGAGGCAGTGTCACATATTATCAAAATATAGGACAGTTACTATAGGATAGGGTCACAACTCGTGGAAGTGTATTAGAAGTCCACCTTGGTATTTTTTCACTCCCCACAATATTAGTATATTACTGACCCGCGATTCCGCCTAATAATTTTTTCCCCAAATAAAAATCGTTGGCACAGGAGGAATCCTAGTCCAAAAAACTAGCTTCAATAATATTATAGTCCAAAGCAAAGATTCGATCTTTCACTACTTGTTTACATGGTAGTGAATATGAAAAATCCTGGTTTCCTGGCTTATTAGGAATTTTTAGAACTAAATTGAATTCACCAGGCCATAGAGCATAGAAAAATGCTACTTATGGCCGGTTTCACCAAGCCCGGTTTTCATAAGAACCCCAGTTCTTTCGGAAAATCCCTGCAAATAGAATAGGGTTTTTCCGAAAGAATCGGGGTTTTATGAAAACCGGGCTTGGTGAAACCGGCCATTAGTGGTGTAAATAATTCAAACCCGACGAAATGGGACGTACAGTACCGGTACCGGATTTCTCGTGCCTGCGGACTAAATAATAGTATGATATAGTCCTACATGCTGTAAATATAATAATCGTAACATAATTTAAATGCGACATATTATTTTCATAATATTCATAATTTTAACTTCGAATAGTTCTTGATTCCTCGTCTGTCACATGAATTACTCAACGTGTGTATCGTAAATTCTTCAAAGTGTGGTTCTATACGAGTAGACCACAAGGTTGAAAAATATTACGCTTCATTTGCGGCATTTTCAATTTTGTCTTTGAGCCCAGTGGACACGCGCGTTTGACATATTTGCTTGAAGCCTTGGAATTCTGAAAAATCAGGCATAAGTGGAATAATTTTCAGATATGACTGTTAAGTTTAATAATAATTGCATTAGTCCGAATTCTGTTTCCAAATTTTATTCAAACATCTCTGCAGGAAATTGTACTTTCTGTATAGGAAACGATTGACTTGACCATCAAAATGCACGTGACATGACACTTGTGCCTAACTCAGTTTTGTCAGAAATGTGACTGTTAATTTGGCATGTCAGGTCTTCATTTATTTATGCTAGATACTGCGGGAAATATATGCCGCGTACTTGACATGCCTGGGCCGGTGGTACCGTAACTTCTCGCGTCACCTCTGTACTTTACGGCCAAGTGGTGATGGTCAGTCAATCTCTCACGTAAACACGATACCGTAAATGGTGCTGTTACTGAAATATTTCGAAAATCTTAAATATGTATATGTAGAGAAGCAGGTTCCACTTGACTCGCTTTTTTTGTCCACTTGTTACAACCCCTCCAAAAATTTACTACTCCGTACAGCTAGCATTGCCCATGGGTAGGTCGATCACAATGTAGTGTAACCTACACCGAGAGCCTGAAGCGTATCGGTGGTCCATTTATGTCCGTGTGCCCAATATGCAACCAGGCAACATTCGATGGCATGTGCAGTAAGTGAGTAAGGTTCCGGTCATTGATTCCAACGGAACAGGCTAATGGCAATTCATCAGTGACCGTGTTAGCGCACTCTTATGACTAAGCAGTACATGCTACTTCAAAATCTATTATAATAAATTGCATGGAAAAGAGGTGGGGTATGAGAAACGGCATGGGAAAGAGGAATATGTCGATATAGGTAAGTGGGATAATGAAAGTCCCCTTCGTCCGACTATCTTTTCAGTGCAAATAATATTATATGGTACTGTACATAACAAGGATGTTCTGACTGGCGATTAGACACTACATTTGTGTATTTTAAATTTCATAGGGCGACCTAGTTTGGTTCGACCCAGGAATCGGCTATGTTCTACCAGGTGAAGTACAAGAGTTTCATCGAGCTGGCCAGGTCATCACCATCCAAGCTGTCATCGCTGGAAAGGTAAGCAGATTATGCATAGAATGGCAATTTTAAAAATGTGGTTTTGAAACGTATTTTGATTGAGTAGTAATATGCTTTCATGTATCAAATCAGGGACTATAGAAAGTACTATTTTTTCAGGCCCAAGTGTTTACACTTGACAATTTGTCAACTGTAAGGCGGAGACAAGACCTGGGCCAATATGGGGTAGAAGACATGATTCAGATGCTGTAAGTCAATAATATATTTTTATATAGAATATACGGTATGTGTGTGTGTGGTGCATATATGTGGGGAGGAAAGGAGAGAAATGTTTTCATACAGGCTCTCGTGCATTATTTTCTCAAACTGCATGAGTTCTCGAAAAAAGATATTGTGAGGTAAGCTACAGGAGGCGGTCGGTAAATCACATTATTTGTGACTACCATGTATTATTTCAAGGCTATGTAATCTGCCCATATGGCAATGAGGACAGGGATCGAGAGTAAGGACCCTAAGTGCATATTTTCCTACAGAAGAGCACCACCAGCTGCTGACCTAATTACTGCAAAGTAAAGTCATACCACAATCCACAAAGAACAAATAGTACGGTATCGGTACCTGAAATACCCCTGTACGACGACAGTATGGGTTGTGCAGAGCAGAGCTTCCTAACAGTATCATAGATATGAATATCATTTACAAGTATTAACGACCTAGTTGCATGTTGTTCTTGCGGGCTCATGATTCCCTCTATGAACAAACAGCAGTTCTTGTACTGTTCCAAATAGTGCAAGTATTCCGAGTGCCAATTTAAACCCGCAGCTCAAGAAGGACAAATTTAGCTGATAGCTGATTGCCTCATGAATGCCTCGACCATGATGTATCGGAGTTTTTTATGTCGTTTGTTGGGACCGGGCATTGTTATGTTCCTGGTATATTACCATCCGTCAGTGTTAACCAATGACAAAATTTCTCAGCAATTTGTAACATTCATAGGAAAGGGCATAAATTGTGTGGGATAAGTCAAAATTAGCTTTTGTACAGTTCAGTGGGGGATGGCCTCTTTCACTTCCTCGATGTCGCTGAAGTTCTGAACTGCCAGGTGCTTCTTCATTGGTCCAAAGAGATGGTATACCATGGGTAAAACCACCTCTTTGGACCAAAAAAGAAGCCCTAGCTTCTCAAGAACTCAGCCGCGACATCGAGGAAGTGAAAGAGATAATCCCACACTGGCTTCCCACCCAGTCGGACGCTTTTTTCTGCAATGGTATGGAAAAACGCGTGTCCTGATGGGACATATGCACCAAATTTTATGGCGACTATGTCTAAAATGAGAGAGAGACTTGCACTTTCATATGTATATCTCAGTTTCAGTTTCTCTAGTGAAACCTCTGAATTAAAAAATTACTCAATTACTTTTCGATTCTCCCTCGTTTAATGACAGTGTAGTGTACAGTGCTGGCCACATATCGAGGCAACCGCCAGCGACATTTTTCCGAAGCGGCAGAAGAAGGAATCGAAGATGAGCATGCTACAAGCCGGGCGAGCCAGATTCCTTCTTCTGCCGCTTGGGAAAAGTGTCGCTGGTGGTTGCCTCGATATATGGCCAGCACTGTACTATTCATTAAATATATCATCAACCACAAGTCCATAACCAGTCTACGCGCGTTCACGGGATAACTGCTAACTAGCTGCTATATTTAAACCGCCAAGTGATATACGGCTCCGAGTACAGATTTTCCTGGTTTTTGGTATTTCCTCCGGGAAAAGGTGATCCATACCATAGTATAATTTTTGCACCCTGGCTCTGACCTCTGAGAAATAGTGAGGCATTTCCTCACAGGACACCCGACATTCCGAGGTGATATCGCGAGGCACGAATGCCCTCAAGGACGAAATAGACAGGTTCAATGTGACGCGGTGCAATCTTACCAGGCACCCCACGTTGGTATAGTGCCGTAGTGAATCAGAGTGGACCTAAGAATGTAACAAAGCTTATGGAAAATTAATGATGTTTGCAGACAGCACATTTTCCCAAAGAAACCGGGAAAATCCGACAATCAAATGTCCCGGTTTTATGAGCAGCCGATCGTATCGAAAATAGATATATCGTAATATAACAAATAAAAATCGATTATTACATAACGCAGCATCGATATGCCAGTGTTCAAAAAACATCGATAACAAAGAATCGATATATCGATGTCAAAGTTAGCAGAAATAACGTCGTTGGTAGGGGTCCCTCTGGCTGGGAGTAATGGCGCACTCCTGTAATCCTGCGACTGGGAGGCCGGTGTCGAGGGATGCCTGAGGGGTAAAGTCCGACCCCAGGGGCCGTGACCGGTATGGCACGCGTCCGCAAAGATGTGATGTATCAGCCCCAGATGGGTCCGGGAGGGGAAAAAACACAAAACCCCAAAAAAACCCAACTAAATTCAAGACAAGTAACAAGGAGATGAAGCAGGAAGAGGAGATCCCGGCGGGCTACCCCCCTCAGGCAGACCAGACACCAACTTTTTTCATTTTCTTCAAATTTTCGGATTGAAGTATGTTTCCTGATACACAGGACACATTCGTGGAATTTTGGGGGGTGTACGGAGATTTTTAATTAAAGGTGTGGTTTTGTACGGGGGCCAGTCACAGTCTGGAGGTGCTCTGGAGCCTTGGGACTGGGGACCGTGAAATTCCAGATGGAAGTGTGCACTATTACTGTTGCATGTGGTACTAATAATAATTACATAGTAATTACACAACTTGGAAGTGCTTGTAGCCATTTCACTGTGATTGTCACGGAAGGGCTGCGTCATGTAGTTTATTATTGTAATGGCAATTGTGACAATGCTGTTACGATGCTGCCACACTGAAGAGAAATTAGTGCATATTCCCTAGTAATCTGCATCAAGCTGATGCCAATTTACAAGGAAAGTACTTGTGTACTGATGTACTTTCTGCCACTGCCTTACCAGCATGTCCCACTTATTCTCAACTGTTCAATGGTTGGCCATTTGTGTCATGCCAACTACTTGGTGCTGACGGGATATACCAGGGCCCTACAATCAACCAGTGCCCTTTTTGTGGAAGGCTAATAGTTCTTGCTTTTCATGCCGCAGGGACTTGAACGAAGCATCACTGCTGTGGAATCTTAAAATACGCTACGACAAAGAACTGATTTATGTGAGTATCAAGAACCTTGTTCGTTGCTGGTAATGGATCAAGTAGCATAACTGACATTCCCTTTCAGACATACACTGGTAGCATTCTGGTTGCTGTCAATCCATATAAAATGTTTGACATCTATGGACTTGACATGGTGAAGAAGTACGAGGGGCAAATTTTAGGCACACTCCCACCGTAAGTGAAACGATATAAGATACCTCTGCAACGAAGTAAATTCAGTGCAGTTGATTCAAATTGTGCTGGAAATAGCTGTAGTCGTGGAGCCTTTTCGGTTATCATGAAACCAACATCTGTGAGTATGTTTATTATTTCATAGGCACCTTTTTGCTATTGGATCTGCGGCATATGGGAAAATGAGCAAAGACCAAGAAAACCAAGTGGTTGTCATCTCAGGAGAGAGTGGTGCTGGAAAGACAGAGAGTACGAAGCTTGTAATGCAGTACCTGGCGGCTGTTAATAAATCTCCATCTAACCTCATCACGGAGCAGATCTTAGAAGCATCTCCATTACTTGAGAGTTTTGGCAATGCTAAGACTGGGAAGAATGACAATTCCTCCAGATTTGGCAAATACTTGGAAGTTCATTTTAAAGAGTAAGTTAACACATATGCTGGCTGTGGTCTTATCATCGAGTATTCTCTTCAATATTGCTGGCATTTTTATTATTGCAGGGGAGTCATCACTGGAGCCAAGATTACAGAGTATCTCTTGGAAAAATCGAGAATAGTGACTCAAGCACCTGAGGAGCGAAATTACCATGTCTTTTATGAGATGCTCAAGGGTCTCCCTACAGATCAAAAGGAAAAATATGGTCTTCTCACCCCAGAAAAGTACTTCTACTTGAATCAGGTAATCACATCTTCAGAGCGTCAGAGAATTTTGAGATTACTGTTAGGCGTGTTTACGCTAGAGGTCAGATACATTGAATTACCATGATGTGTACGTTCAACTCAGCCATAGTGGAGATGAGTCAGAGTCGTGCCTACATCATTGTGACTGAATCTTCAGAGCACCTGTCTAGTGTAACTGTGCCTATAATAGTGCCTTGATTTTTGAAATACACAAACCAAGCATTTTGGATATGATATATTATGCAGGGAGGAAGCTGTGAAATTGAGGGAAAGTATGATGGTGAAGATTTCCAGGCACTAATGGCAGCCATGCAGGTCCTGGGATTCACTTCTGAAGAGCAAGACACCATCTTCAGGATATTATCATCAGGTGCTGTTTTATTGATTGAAATTTCTAAGCAATGTGCATATACTAAAACCACATTTTCTTTGTTACAGTGCTCCACTTGGGCAATGTATATTTTCATCGAAAGGCTCTGAAGCATGGGCAAGAAGGAGTTGAAATAGGATCAGATGCTGAAATTAAGTGGTCAGGTCACCTACTTCAGCTCAGTGTTGATGGAATTCGCCGGGCCTTAACCACAAAAACAACTGTAAGAGTATCTTCAATTGGAGCCTTTTTGTGTGTACGCAAACTGTATGTTATTATCCATTGTTTCACTTTTTAGGAAGCTCGCAACGAACGTGTCGTAACGCCCTTGAATATTGACCAAGCACTGGATGCCAGAGATGCAATAGCAAAAGCTCTGTACAGTTCTCTGTTCACTTGGCTGGTTTCCAGAATTAACCAAATTGTCTGCAAGGCATCCAAAAAGACATCCATTTCAATCCTGGACATTTTTGGCTTTGAGGATTTCAAGGTATCCCACAGTTATATTCAATGCTATAGAGATAGAAAATGATAACTTCTGCTACATGTCATTGTTGTATCCCATTGCAAGAATGTAACATGACTGTGTATTATGGCATTATAGGAAAACAGCTTTGAACAACTGTGCATAAATTATGCAAATGAGAACTTGCAGTACTACTTCAATAAGCACATATTCAAACTGGAACAGCAAGAATACATCAAAGAGAAAATAGAGTGGCAAACAATTTCTTACCAGGTAAAGTCCTTGATTTTTTGTAGGCGGAGGCATTTTTGTTACTGAGGATTAAATTCACTACAGGATAATCAACCAGTCATCAGCTTGATTGCTCGGAAACCTGTTGGGGTGTTCCACCTACTGGATGATGAGTCCAACTTTCCAAAAGCCACTGACCTTTCTTTTTTGGAAAAGTGCCATTATAACCATGCCCTGAATGAACTGTATTCACGGCCACGGCTTTCCAGTATGGAATTTGGCATAAGGCATTATGCAGGTCAGGTGTGGTACAATGTTGAGGGTTTCTTGGACAAGAACAGAGACACATTACGACATGATGTTGTTGATTTGCTCATCAGCAGTAAAGTGACGGTAAGCAAGCCATTAGCTACTGATATGATGTGAATGGTTTATGCCAAAGTAATATGTTGGCTCCGCAGATGATTTCACGAATGTTCCAAAACATGCGAATTACTATTGAAGCATCGAAAACCATCAACAAGGCCAATGGACGTTTTGTGACAATGAAACCAAGAACTCCCACTGTAGCTGCCAGATTTCATGACTCTCTTCAGCAACTTTTGGAATCCATGACTCAGTAAGTTTTATTGAATGTGACACATTACTTGTGGTCCATATCAATTACCAACATAGGGAAGTAGCACAGTAGTGTATTGGTAACACCTGAGCCTCCACCTCTGAGGTCCAAAGTTCAATCTACAGGTTAGAGAAAGGAGTTTTTCACATGGAAAGGCTTTCAAGAATTTATGTCATTGTTCACGTGGATTTTCTACGGATTCTCTTGTTTTCTTCCACTGCCAAAAAAACTTCTCTTCCCCTCTCATTCTCTCTTATGCCTCCAGGTCTTAGTTGTCTTGGTCCCCAATAAACCAAGCCAATAACTAATATTTTATTACTTTTCCTCTAGGTGCAATCCATGGTTTGTTCGCTGCATTAAGCCTAACAATGAGAAGGCACCAATGAAGTTGGACATGCCCATTGTACTGGAGCAGCTGCGATATGCTGGGATGTTGGAAACTATTAGGATAAGGAAAATGGGTTATCCTATCCGCATGAAGTTCTTCCAATTTGTGGATAGGTATTGCTGCCTTTGCCGGGGTAGGATACCCAGAGGCTCTCCTGCCAGGTAACAACCATTTAATGGCAGTTTCATTTTTTAATGGCTGTGGGACCAGAGGGCACAATTTTATGACATGGATTGTGCCAGTAAAACTTGTCTTGGATATAATTATTGTTTTTTTAATAGGGAGATCTGCCGACTCATTCTGGAGTCAAACCCAAGCATTCAGGGCCATTATCAGCTGGGCAGTAACAAAGTATTCCTGAGGGAAAATCTGGAACAACAGCTGGAACAGGAGAGATTCCGATTACTAAATAATGCTGCTATTACCATTCAGAAGAATGTGAAGAAACACCTGGCACGCAAGCGCTATCAGGCCATGAAGAGGGGCACCCTGAAAATCCAAGCCAATGTTCGAGGCTGGATCCAAAGGAGAAAGTACAGCAAAGTTAGGACAGGAGTTGTCAAGGCCCAGGCAACTTATCGAATGAAGAGGCAGCTAAGAATTTACCAGGATATGAAGGTAAGCAGTGCTTTCCATGGTATGGAGTGTTAATTGGCATATGGAGTCAACACAGATTAAAGATTCCCTCAGTGTCATGCATATTCCTTAGCACATGAGCCCTAGGCCATACTGTGACAATAATAAATTACTCTTAATATTATATTTTCTTTGCAGGAAGAGATGAAGAGACGCACAGAAGCTGAACGTGTTGCACGAGAACGAGCGAAAGTGAAGGCCCAAAGAGAAGAAGCTGAGAGAATTTCTAGAGCAGTTGCAGGTGTCAATCATCTGGAAATTCCTGCAGAACTGGCTTTCATTTTTAGCAAGATAGATGGTATGTTTCCAGCATAATTTATTAATGAAGGTGATAAAGTGTTACAATAGTGTAGCTCACTAGTGCATCAGAAATAGAAGTTTTTGAAACACAGTATGATAAGTCACTAATGTTCATCGCTGAAAATATCACAGAAGCAAGTACTGTCACAAATGTGGAGAGTTATAAGGAAGGGAGCAGTCATTCCGCAAGATGGGCTCCAAAAATTAGGGAAAAATATCACTAATCCAAAGTATGCTGCCAGTTTTTAAATTTGATGATGCATAGGCAAATGAAGTTATGTTTAAGTTGTTATCTTTCTGGTAAGATATAATAGTCAGCGATGCAGTATCCTCTCACCTGCAACACCTACCTGGGCTCCTGGGAACCTATCAGGAGATGGGCCAATCATATTGATGCATCTGCATGGTTGGAGGTAGAAATTTTGTGGCCATCCTTTGTCTGTTGGCATTACTTTGTGTGTGTGTTCATTGCATTTCTCT
This sequence comes from Catajapyx aquilonaris, assembly GCA_000934665.2. Lineage (NCBI taxonomy): Eukaryota > Metazoa > Arthropoda > Diplura > Dicellurata > Japygidae > Catajapyx > Catajapyx aquilonaris. The sequence continues at coordinate 50,573 of KZ538374.1, forward strand.
CAATTACTTCGTGAGGCTGTTTTGTCTATTATTTTGCTGCTAAGATGGCTAAGGGTTGGCACTTTGCTAAACAAGCGTCTGGCTTGAATTTTATGCTTTTGTACATTGGTTGCTGTAATGGACAGCCTATTTTAAATAAGTGATAATTTTTCTAATTTTTGGATTACTGAATGACCAAACCCTGCCTTTAAGAACATGTACAGTTGCGAGTGTAAAGATGTAGACAGTCTACCATCCACCTCTTTATAGGGATTTGCGGGCATAATATACCACATTTCTGCTGATGTAGATGTAAAACAAAATTATGAAATACCTGATTGACCTTGCTTCAAATTTTTGTGCTTCTGACTGTTTATGCACTCAAACTTCCTTGTACAGTGTTGGACATAAATCGAGGCATATTGCTAGCGACATTTTCCGAAGCGGCGGAAGAAGGAATCGAAGATAAGGATACTGCAAGACAGGCGAGCAAGATTCCTTCTTCTGCCACTTTGGAAAATGTCGCTGTCAGTATGCCTTGATTTATGTCCAACGTTGTACAGTAGCTAAAGTGTGATAAGAGAGCATTGTTCAGGTTAACTGCTGTGTATATCTTTGAATGGCTACTTAAAATTGCAGCAATTCTAGATGCCCACCTACCCAAAGTGGTCACTTATGAATGGCTGTAAGTTCCAGTTGTGACAAGTCAAATAAGAGAATTTGGCATTGCATATGGATATTCACAATACATAATCAGACAGTTTCCCTGCATTTGAAATCATGTAACTGGGCCTGCCATCAGAGTTGTGTAATACAAATAAACAAAAAAAAATTCTTTCACTTTCAGACTGGCAAGAAACTCACACTGAGAGGAATCTGGTCAAAGTTGTGGGACAAGTAGCAGAATTGAAAGAGAAAAACTTTCTTCCAAATGACATCGACTATCATGCATTCACCAAGTTTACAAATGTGTATTTCAAGGTACACTATTTAAGTTTGTGTGATTATATTGGGTTAACAAACTAGTGAATTAGACTTTTTTGTGCTGTTTCTTGTCACTAATCTACAGCCATAAAGAATTATGCCTTCATTATGTATCACTAGGGAGAGCTCTGATATTGCACTGTTAAGTTCACAGATTATTTGTAAATCTGATGCAGTTATAAAACAATAGGAAAGAAATTTCAACACACATTCAGTAATAAGGATGCATGTAAAATACTAATTGAATTTTCATTTATATTTAGTCACATATTTGGGGGATGAAACGAGAGCCAATCAAGACACCATTTCTTGCCAAGTCAAAGGACATTGACTATCAGGATTCATTGGCAATGTTCAAACTGATCCTCAGGTTTATGAATGACAATAATCTGAATGGAAAGAAGGAAATTGTCTTAGGAAATTACATAGTCAATAAGGTAAGAAAAAAAAACATACTTGGCAAGTACTTGCTACTATTCATGAGGCATTTTACTTCAGGGTATCATCAATGAGAAGATGCGAGATGAACTCTTGTGCCAGCTCTGCAACCAGACATGGAAAAATGACAACGAAGCCAATTGTGAACGAGGATGGTTACTCATGGCTAACTGTTTGTCTGTTTTTCCACCTTCCAAGACGTTGTACAAATACCTCCTCAAGTTTGTGTTGACATCTTTCTACCTTTTTTTGTCCTTTTTTAAAAATAAGTGTAGAAATCGACTGATTAGTTACATGACCTTACAGGTATGTGTCAGACCATGCATATGACGGCTATAAAGCATTGTGCCAAAGAAAGCTTCTTCAGTCTGCTCAAATTGAAGCACAGTTGGCAAGGAACTACCCTCCCTGTTTGTTGGAGTGGAGAGCCAACAGGAAAAGAACAAACATGGCCCTAGAAGCGACTTTCGCAGATGGTAAATCACGTCAAGCTGCAGTTGAGTCATGGACAACAGGAGAGGAGTTTTCAGCTGTTATGGTGGAAGAAAGAGGCATTGCAGAGAGCTTTGGATGGACAGTGAGCCTAACAGAAGAGGAGAGCATGTATGAACTAAATGGATGTGATTACGTCTTGGACCTTCTTTCTGAAATGGAACTACCACCTGCCTTCCCAGTGTGCAAGAACTTCTTCCTAGTTTCTAACTCCAAAGGTGATAAACAGAAACGGGTAAGTTATTAATTGTTGTGCCTTTGTTATGTGCATGGAATGCTTTTTCTGTATGATATGGGTTACATTACTGAAGTATTTTTGACTTCCATAATCTATGTATTCTGACACATCAATTTGTTATTCTTCTATCGTAATAGAAAATTAAGCAACTTTTGTAGCTGATAATAATCTTTTCATGAATTGGCATTGTGGCACCATATGCCTTTGTAAGAAAGTTGAACCATATTAATTATATGGTTTCCTTCTACTCAATTATCCATAGTGGTTATAATTTTTTGCACTACACTGCTTATTTTTAAGCAGTTACTCTTGCACAGCTACAATTAGAGGTTGTCTAAAATGTTTGCTACTAATATTAGGCCAAATGGATTCATTCTTTTTAACTAATGCAGCAGGATTTAATGTGTTCAACCATTGGTCTCGTGTATCACCGGGCCAGTAAAGGTCACTCACAACATCATAAGCTCAGGATGGTGGGAAAAGCACTTCATTTTGTGCTTAGGTTCCTTGAGATATTCTGAGACAAAATTATCCTAACTCATAAAAGACACTGTTGGCTTAATAATAATAAGCAGCTTAGTCCTAATCACCAAGCACTATGGACATTTCAGTTGGTGCACGCACTATACAGGGTGAAGGGAAACTAGCGGATAATAATCACCAGGTAGACTGATAGTACTCGCAAAACTAATATAGGGATGTGCAATTAGTTTTGGCCAATGTTGTGAAGTAAAAGCGCACGGCGCTGTCAAAGTTTCGTGACGTCACAGTTCCGCCGTTCCGCCAGCTTCTAAGAAGCAAAAGTCAGTTCTAGGGCTTCCAGTCCCTTGCCTTGGTCTCCTAACAGGTCGTCCATGTGCAAAAAGCGATCAAATCCCGTCAGAGTAATAATCCGGGTACGACACCCATGCACTTAGTCGTTTTTGCCTCATATTCCACCATCTGGCCCTCTACACTTTAAGGGCGCTGTACACATTAACTACACAACAGAGCCAAAACCTAATTGCACATCCCTATATTAGTTTTGCGAGTCCTATCGGTCTACCTGGCTATTGTCCGTGAGTTTCCCTTCACCCTGTAGATTATTGTGTTGAAAGAGTAGATTATGTAATGTGGGCCGAAATTGACTCTCTGAGTGACAGAGATTGGGAAGGAATATCATATGCAATATGAGCAAATTGGCTTAAAGATTCCAATAGTGACCCTGTTGGATGCAGTCGTACACACTGGAAGGGATTTCTTATTAGAACTGCTTAATAGGCTGAGATTATTGATGAAAAGGCTGGGGTTCAGTGAAGTACTCTGTAGAGAAGAACAATTATTCTTAACCTAGTATATGACGCCTAATTTATTTTATTATGCAAAGCCACACAAGTTACTTGTAGATTAAGTAACTGTGTCATTATATTAATTTCTTCTCCTGGCACTGGTGCACCAAGACAGTGCAAGAAACTATTTGTAGTTTGCATGGCACTAGAGCTGTATCCCTGCACTTCTTATGCACTCAGGGTTTGGGTACCTATGCTGCCAACACTATCCCCCTGACGGTAGAAGTGCACGACTATCTGCCACCTGTAAGACGACCTACACAGCCACCACCTGAACCACCCATACCTAAATTGGCAGTAAGTGGGTCAATGGATTTTGATGCATTGTTTTTGCACAAGCATGCCAAAAGTGTCACTGACAATGGAAGTTATACCCCATTCATGTGGATGCATATAATATGTTCTATTGAAAAGAAAAGAAAAGGGAAGTTGTAAATTATACACTGTACTCCCGATTATCCAGGCTAATGAATGCATGGGTGTCGCCGGATAATAGGAAAACATGGATAATTGGGAAATGGTCCTATACTGTCAAAATGAGCTATTCCCTGGTTTTTAATGTACTACTGGACATAGTGTATGCTGTTTTAAGTAAGATTTAATCGAAATAATAAAGCGTACCATAGATTTTTAGTTTGTCTTCTAGAAAAAGTCTTACATATTTTTGTTTGCGAGACATGATACTGACATTTTCTGGACTTTTTTTTTTTTTTTTTTGCCGATGCACAGATAATCCGCACCTGGATAATCGGGAATAGAGCATATTACAGTTCAATTTTTCTTATCAGTGTTTGCATCACATGAAATTTTGGGCAACACGGTGGCTGAGTGGTTAGCGCCACAGCCTTCCACCTCTGAGGTCCTGAGTTTGATCACTGGGTCGGACGGAGGATACTTATGTGGATAGAGTTACGATGGGTTCTCTCCGTGTTCGCATGGGTTTTCTCGGAGTTCTCCCATTTCCTCCCACAATCAAAATCCATCACAGCGCAGATTAAAGTCTGATATTTAAAAGATGATCCCCTAAGAGGCCCAAGGAGACCTATCACGGGGTATCCATTATTATTATTATTGCATCACATATGCAAACTGCATGTGCATTTACATTAAAATCTTTTGTAAAGATATTGATTTCTCTTTCATGCATATGGCCCAGGTTGTGGCCTTCATAACATTGTGTCAGCTGCAGTTATAGTGTAAAAATTGTTAAGTCCCAAGTGAAATGTTATTTGCAGTACTGGAGCTAACTAAAACACATTGAGGGAGAAATTAAAAATTCTGCAATGAAATGCACATAGAGAATGAAAGAATTTATGAATATTCTTGAAGGCCAGTTGTATTAACACAAATTAAGGAGACAATTTTAGATTATGTTGGAATATGTATTGTTCATGCCTTCACATAATCAGCGATTTTCCATAATTTGATTTCATAAAACTGGCCCTAAGTATCTGTGTGTTTCACCTGGCACTCGAAATGTGCAGCGACTCTTCACTCAATATGAATCTCAAGTTTGGTCATAGTATTTTGTCATAGTATTTTGTGCAGTTGTTACTGCTGGGCTGGAGTTGTCAGGAGTAGTCTTTCAGAGTCAGTCTAAAAATATGGACCACTTTTATGTGAATAAATCTTATGTGATAGGTGACATAAGTATGTATTGCATTCCAGGTGCGCAAGATATCACATGAACCTGTGCTTCCAAAAGAACCATCCCCACATGCACCAAAGGAGAAACCAAGGTCTGCTTCTCGAGAAGAAGACTTTGGGCTTTCCAGAAAGTCTGCACTGAATGACAGATACTTTGAAGAAAAGAAGAAAGGAAGAAGTCGCAGCTTAGATAATTTGCTGGACGATTCAAAACCGAAGGTTGGGGTTGTTGTTGTTTTTGCTTTGTGTATCATAAAATGTTACCAAATATCACTTTGTCTTTGATAGGCTATTCCATCTGGTCTGCAAAACTTGGGTTTATCTCACAGCAAGCTGAATGAACGATACCGTTCCATGGACAAAATAGAACCAACCCTTTCAGCTGTTCACAATCTTAATTATATGACCAGGGAGGAACTGATGGAGGAGGCATTGGAAGCTGAAAATGAGTTGAGAAAGAAAGGAAAAGCTTGGAGTCCTTTTGGACTAAGTAAGAGCTCACTGAATGACAGGTGAGTCATCTTGAAGGTTAACATTTTAAATGTCGATTGTTTTCTAATTTGGAATGTAATGAGTATTTAATGTACATGCTTTATTCATCAATTGCATGGTAGTACAGAACTTGTGTGAAGGTAATAAGAAGTATTTCATGGCTAATATAATGATAGGGGACACACTCATCAAACATGAATTCATTTCAAACAAAGTAAAAACTGTTTGCGATCCAAGCACATTGTCCATAATGTACAGTTCAATAGAAAAGGACATGCATGAAATAGGTGTTATGCTACATTTTTATGCCACGAAAGAGTACAGTCTTGTTCAAAACAGGAAAACACTGAACAATAGGTAGGCCTCATCTTGTGGAATATCATGAAAAATTTTGTGGATTGAGTAAAGGGAAATGTTTGGAAAATTCTTTATAAATCTACTGTGGGTGTCCAAAGTGAATTTACAGTAATGTAAAATATAGTGGAGAGTACGAGGATCCTGTAAGAGTGTAAGGAGCAGAGAGAACATTTTCATATTCATCGTATCAATAATTTGTTTTTTAATTGGAACCCTTTCGAATTATTACAAAGATTAGTCACATGCCTAATTAACCAAATTGTTATTGGAGGTTGCAAATTAGAGGTTTATAATTGGCCTTTGTAATTTCACCATTATATTGGTATGCATTGTCCTTCTCAGGTATTTTGTTCAGCCGAAGTTTGAAGCTCATGGATCCAAGCAAGAAGACAATGCATCAGATAGCAGCAGTGACATCATTCCAAATCAGTCGCAAGTTTTGGAACAAAGCAATCGAAGGAGGACATCAGATGCATCAAGCAAGAGGCGAGTGTCAGCTGAGTACACTGGATTTAACAGGTGCAGTGGAAGGCATTTTTAATGCACCAAATGTATTGTAACAGACACTATTACTTGACTTTTATTTCTAACATAAACATGTAATTATGTGGGAAAATTATATCCAGTCATGTTAGCCAAAGTAATGTCCTTGCTTAGTGACTAGGCACTATTAATATAATGGAATACCATAAAACAATCTACACATGTCAGTCTTACAACGTATCACATTACTCTGGAAATAGCAGCATGCCAGCATAAAGGCTGTTGCACAAACTCAGCATTCCGAGAGAGGGGCGTGTGGGCGTCCTGCTCATTGCACACAGAATGTCCACCTGGTTGGATGCCAGTGCAATGCCAGCACTCGGCCATTGCATGCAACGTTTGTGAATAGCCCCACTCAAGTTTTTTGTGCTCCATGTGCCCCACTCTCGCAATGCCGTGTTTGTGAAGCATCCTTAATATGAGGTTGATCATATAGCTTTCCTGGGTGGCTGGTATAATGTGGAGAAATTTTAGTAATTTCCGTCTTCCTTGAAACATGATTAAATTTTTAATTATGACTGATATTAAATGTCTACAATAAACTTGTGGGGAACAGCAAAACAAATTGCATGTTACAAGTTGCATAAATGTGAATTCATGCTTGTTAATAATACTTGAACCTTGCTCAGAAAGTGGACAGGAGGGTCACTTTTTAACAGAAAAGTTAAGTGGTTTACAGGAGCATGGAGCCCTCACAAATGGTCATTGACTGAAGGAGGGAAAATTGGCACATTTCTATACTCCTTCTCCTTGACCGCCTGGAAAGAAATTATTGTTTCCATGTGATATATTATTTGCTTATAAAATGTAGACAAAATTTTACTACACCAGCACACCGGTGTAGCCACCAGATGTACATTTTCTAAAATCTGGTCACCCCCTCCACCTTGCTGTTACTGTACTATTTCTTGGGTAATGTGGTGTTCAGTGAAAATTAACTTAATGTTGAGGAAATGATAGTAAACAACAGATTCAGTATCGTAATTACTGTATAACAATTTAAGATTGGTGTCCTGAAATTCATTTTGTGTCCTTTTCCACAGTCATGTGAATGGGCACATGAATGGTGCATGTCACAGTCCATCTCCAGATGCTCCTTCTGAAAGTCTAGCAGGAGGAAATGTGGACTTATCTGAATTTGGCTATCCTAACATTGGTGAGAGAGCTGAGGATGAGAAGACCACATACAGTCATGGGCCTCCAAGGTAGGTAGCTCCTATGAGGGAGTGACCATTATCATACTGAAAAATGATTTTATTTCCATCAGGTACATAAAAGCCCAAAATGCCAGCAAAAAATCAGCAGCAGGCAGTCACTCCAGTCGTGCATATATTGAAACTCGTTATTCTGAGAAGTCTGAATATGGAGGAACCAAGTCATCTGCTTTGTCTGATACCAGCGAAGCACCATCTCTTGGTAATAATAAACAGTCATAGGCATTGCCAGTGCAAAATACTTAGTGTATCTTTTTCAGCCTCACATGTTAGGAGGGTACGAGTACCATCTCAAGCATCAGATGTGGACCAATTCTTGGATGACTTGTTTATGCCTGTCCTAGATGGCAACCTTGATGAACTTTCAGATGCTCGATCCCTTGCAGCCTCAATCAAAGGTGGTGGGGATAGGAATGATAGGGAGGAACCTGTAGACTATAATGAATGGGATCCATCAGACTTGTAAGTGGTAACCATTTTCATCATGCCTTCTGGGTAAATAGAAAACCTTTGCACAAAAGGCTACTTTGCAGGAGAGGGAAGAGACTGCTCAATTTTTGTAAAGCAAGCCATCACATAGAGATTTTGCCATGACATACACTGTATACCAGTACCCTTTTTTGTGCTAAGAATTATGAAACCAAAAATGTACATGGCAGGTTTTTAATTTACACTGTCAAAGTAAAGTACTAGTTGTGACATTTGTAACAAAAGTGCAGGTTATAAGTTAAATCATTAATGAAACTTTTTTTTTGCAGGGTTTCCATTGATATTAATGACTGCATTTCTGATCTCTGTGGAGAGTTATTTGTGGATAGTGCCATTGCTAAGCTGACTCATGTTCAAGCCCTTGCTTCAGCCTTGAAAGGAGGTGGTAAAGGAATTGGAGGTGTAGAGGCCCAAGTAAGTATAATTTGCTGTTGCTGGATAATTTGCAATACAACTTTTCTTGAGGAAGACTAAAGCATGTTTCACAAATTCGCCGGATGGCTGAGCAGGCAGAAAGAGGGCGTTTGGGCGCAGGGCACCCGCTGAATTTGTGGGATCTCCCACCAGCTTTCCTCCTGGCACGGCAATTCTGGAGCTAGTGTCTCATTCGCTATTTTTCTGCCTGTGCCCTGCTACCGCCCAGTATCCGTCCTCTCACTTTTCGCTGAATTTGTGAAACACGCTTAAGGCTGCAAGTGCCTCTTACATGTACCATATACGCCAAATTGTTTCATACCCCCGGGGTATGAAACAATTTGTCGTATAGCACTATACCTAGGTATACGACAAATTGTTTCATACCCCGGGGGTATGAAACAATTTGGCGTATATAGTACATATACAGTTCGAGAGTTTCCCAATACTCTTCCAGTTGGATAATATGAATAGTAGTGTCTTCTAATTGCAGACTATGTCGAGATAATTTACTAATCTAAATAATTGCATTAATAATAATGTGTCATTTTGCAGGTGTCGCAAAATTCAGCAACTGGGCCATTTGGGTACACAGGTGTGAATTCTACTCCTGCAGTGTCGGGGATGGTTTCGCCACCTCCCATGATGATGCCTACAATTCCAATCTACACTCCTGGTGGTGAGTGCGAATGCCAATATTTTATAATAATTTTTTTCTCTCTGCACATTACAAGCACAGCAATGAACTGTTCATTGGTAAGGTCACAGTTAAACTGCAAGAAAATTACTATTGTAAATAGTTTCTTTGTGGCACATTGATTTATTGTCATATCGTCGCTAGGCATCGGAAATCCGCTATGTGGAGACTTTGGCTGAATGAGGTTTATAGTGGAATGTGACGAAAACCGCCATGTGCATCTGCTGTGAAAACCCGCCAAGTGTGGCAACAGCCAGAAATGAGGAAAAAAGGACCATTATCTGACCATATACGCTATGTGGAGCAATTAGTTCAAAGAAATTCAGCTATGTGGTGCGTGTTACACATAGCGGATTTGTATAGAAGTGTATAGAAGATGACAAGTTCCTTTCTCTTAGCACCGTAATGATAAAAATTATTTTAATGTCCAACTGAACTATGAGTTAATAATTGAAATAATAATATTTTATAATTATAATTATTTATCTGTCATGAACAAAATTCAGCTATGTGGGGCATGTGACTTGTTAAAATCCGCTATGTGTGATAATCACTAAGAAATGCGTATTATTTCCTGGAATTTCATATGAATTCTGTTTATTCTTAGTGCAATACATGCATTATGAGAAACATGCCTTAATAAAAAAATCTGGATCACACACATGCCACTTCAAAGGTTTTAATTGGTTTTTTGTCCCTCCTGAAAAGTTGTCCTACACCCACATAGAGGATTTCCGATGCCTAACAACGTTATTTCATTAGTTTGAGGAGGGTTACATGTAGAGTGCATGTAGATGCACAGAATATACCATACTCAGTTGCATGTAGTGAACAAGGTAGTTAGAGAATAGCATGATGTGTATTTACAGGTTGATAGCATGCCATACCAGAGTGTGAGTGGCAGGGATTATTATTTACTTTGGCTAAATCTATAATTGAATACATGGTGTCCCTGATGGACTATTCTCATATCCACGGGAAGTGACCTGTCCAGCTGGAAGAAAGCCTATTTGTGACCACCGAGTTCAACAATGTGTCTGGTTGCAAATAGGCTCGCTGCTGGCCAGACAAGTCAATTTTCATGAATATGAGAATAGGCCATAAAGCTGCTGCAAGATAATGCCAAATGAATTTTTTGCATCAATGTAAGATAGGATCTTGCTAAATGGTTTATGAATTAATGTTGAGGCCCCACTCAAGAAAAAATATGAGCACAGTACTGCATTCCATAAAAGGCATCTTATCTGACAAGTCATCGTTTCTTTTCAATGTATGGTCACTGCAAGCAAGGAGAAAAGTCTTCACTTTAAAATTGTCGTTATTTTAGTGTTCCCTCTGGTATCCCGTGGTCATGTCAGGCAACAAACATAAGTGAAATATACAGGTTGTTCCAAGTAATATTAGTCCTTTTAGTTATAGTAAATTTCACTCAAAGCTGTTATTTTTTTTGTAGCTTGTTGCACCCCTACACAGATGCCCTATTCTATAAAAACTGCTACATTCAACCACCTGGGAGAAATGGGGGACTTGGATTAGTGCACAACAAGCTACACAAAAAATAACTTCTTCCAAAACTTATCCAGTGTACCGGTATATTAATGATGACTGAAAATGACCCACGAACTTGGAACACCCTGTATAGTACTGTATATATCTTTGGGTATAGCAGAAGCTCAATCAGCAATAAAAAAACAAGAATAGTATGGACCCAAAATTGCATGACTGATTATTCTGCTTATAAGGTATTGTCTTCAATTGAGATGGAATGTTTTTTATGCATCCCTCTTTTGACACCTTTTTATTTGTTTAAATATGGGATAGCACCTTCTTCACCAAAAAAGCTACAAAGAACATACAATCAACACTATCCCACTATCCCTGTAAAAAATAATATCAGTTTCTCAGTACAGAGAGGATAAGAGGTGGGTTCTCGGAATCCTGTAAGTTATAATGGGTCTATGCATTATGCGGAACTGGATACTCTTCTGTAATTGAGCAATTAGAATAAGAAGAAAACATATTGCATTGTATAGGAATTTTAATATTTATTTTTAGCCAACAATTCGAAGCTCTGAGTGCTTATACTGCTCATTGGGGGGAAAAGGAGTGGGCACTTTCATGCGGGAGTGAGGCAAAATGGTTATGAACCAAAGCACTTGCCGTGGTTTACATGTTTCTGAGAATTCTCAGAAAAGGGTAGTAGCACTCTGGTTTGTGTATCTTGTAGTAAGGTACTTCATTTTCTCTGTTATATCCTTCATGTATTCTGCATCGTTTTGATGTGTAGTGCACCCCCTTGGAATGACTTCTTCTGGTGTGGCATCCAATTTAAACACCTCCCAAGAACCAAATGGAGTTGGAGCTTCATTGATGTTTGGGGCTTTCAACCCAGGTGTCCCAGCAAGCTCAGGTGCAGTGGTTTAAAGTGATATAAGCTATTTGGTTGTCTGCTGCCTACTTGGTAGCTCCATTCTAACTTTTTCATTAGTGCTTATGTTATTTTTCAAATCATGATACCGTATGTTACTATTTATGATGGTCAAAAGTCCATTAAAAATCCATTTTATCTCTGCTACTTATTACATGGTCAGTAAGTTCATATATGTGATCACTGCCTTTACTTTTCATTCATGCGGAGGATTTTAGACATAGGCCATGTGAAACTGGTTTTTGTTAGAAGAATTATTCTTAGTAGTGATCCCTTAATGTGGTTACTGGTGCAGGTTGGTTATGAAATAGCATGAAAATGGTTTGGTCCAATGCAGGAGGATGACAGGTCAGGATAGGATGCATTCAGTACTGTATTTTCCCCTGCACTCATAGGAACTGCACAAAAAAAAATCCCATATTTCTGTGCCTGAGGCTAACTCATTAAATTTCTTCTATCACATGAAAGATGCTCCAGTGAGAATGAATGGTGTCTAGATTTTCTATGATAGTCATGCAACATTGACAAGGAATTAAGATGTGAGCCATATTTGACTAAAAATAATTATATTGTAGTAGCTTAAAGTAGGTGCCAACCTCTGCTCCTCCAGACACCCTAAGCGATCTGATTGGTGGAACAGAGGGCAGGGGGACCAATCATATCACTTAGGGAATGGAGGGACAGAGGGATCAATAGAAAAACAGTTTTGAAACCCTACTGTGTATGGCTTAAACACACAGGTCGAAATATTTAGGACATAGATATCTTTTTGAGAAATTAGGCTGTGGTCACTGCACGTGTCTGCCATCTCTGTGTACTGTACCGTGCTGTGTTAAAGATGACTTTGTTGAGGTGGTATTTTTTAGCAGCATAGGCAAATACAGTGTGTTTCAGAATGAAGCTTACTTCCATATCAGTTGGCATGTTGCATACTGTCCTCTCTCAAGTTGGTACTCCTGTACTGTCAATTTTAGTTATCCAGAGGAACTGATCGTGCATTCCTCCACCATGCATCTCCCCCATCTTTTTCCATTCCCTCCTCAGGGTACCAACAGGACTAGGAGGCATGTGCGACATTTCACGATGATGTGAAATGCATTGTCCATGAACAATGTAACCTTATAATTTCAAAAGAAAAATCCTGATACTTTTCATTCATTGTCTTAATATTTTGCTCTACTTGTGATGAAATTATGTTTTCAATAAATGATAAATGGTGCTATTTGTGAGTAAAGGATGTGCAATGTTGAATTTTTTTTGCCATGATGAATGGGAGCCCCTGCATATGAGTGATATTCTAGGGTAGGACTACTCAAGTAATTTGTAACAACATCAAATATCTACGTTGTCCTTGTCAATAGAGGTCCAGAGCCTCTATGAATATTCATTGTGGATGTCATAACACTGATTATCCCTGAAAAGTTGGCAGGGCAAAAATAAGACATCATATGCTCTTTATGTTCTGGGTCTTAGAAATTCAATCTGTGTAGGCTTTTATTGGAGTTCCCTGCTGATCCTGCTGGTCCTGCTTATTGCAATGCAGGGATTTCATAAACACCTTACTTTAACTCCAGCAAAAGGAAGGAAAGCCCATCTGCAAGAAGTGTTCACAAGAACTTGTATTGTGCTCCTTTTTAATGTGTGCCTGGAAGCTGTATGGACAAAGTTGTCTTTGGCACCAGATTAAAACCATGGTCTGCTAGTTGAATAGCAATTTTCTACGGAATAAAACGAATTCATGCGACTAGGGGTGATATTACTGACTAGGAACTGATATTGATGATGTGAGATTTTCTGAAAAACCAATTTGTGTTGTTTTTAGGTTTCAGTTTGCCAACATTTCCGCTGGGGACTACAAGCACGCCAAATGTTGACCCGAATCAAGTAGTAGCTTACCAGCAAAGTATCCAGAGGGCATTCATTCAATCAGCAATGGCCCAGAATATGCAAATACAGCAGCAACTATTAGCACAGAACCAAGCTCTGCAGCACCTGCTTCAACAACAAGCTGTAAGTGTGTACATCTTCATGTGGTTTGTTGTTCTTTGTGTTACAGATGTGCTGTTGACAGAGTGCATTAAACCCACCATACTATAGGAGGTAATGAGTCAGTTTGTACCTGGAGAGAAGGAGGTATAACCTTAGAAAGTGCACTGAATGTTGCACTTGCTAGTTTCCCTGAGAATTACCTCTGTAGCAGTGCCTTGCAGTGGCACTGCTCTTTTGTGTGATGTATCCTCTTTGATCGGAGTTGGAGGGAAAAAATTGTTATGAATTCTTCCTATTCGTGACAATTATTATCCAGCCATCTAGGTAGTGATGTGCTCATCAGTGAGATATGTGATATGTAAGTCCCTAAACCATTGGTTAGGGATGTAAATAGTATGTGACTTATAACAACTAAAAAAACATCTCTCGTGTAAGATTGAATTGCATCGGTTTGTCCTTTACTAATTTGGTGCTTCTGTACTGACTTGCTGCTTGTGATTATAATCTCAGATGCTTCTTTGCTTTAGGGGCTGCAACAACCACTGCAGGTTGCAATGGCTCCTCAACTCTCATCTTACATACATCAGATGTCTGCTATAACCTCTAAAACAAGAATGGCATCTGAAACAATTTCTGTAGGGCGAGGAGCCAAGGTATAAAACAAAGTTACTAACTTACTAATCACTATGAAATATGGTGGGGGGTCTTTATTTCTACTTACAGTAGATGCCAGCTCCTCATTAAGATTAATTTATTACCTTGTTTGCTTGCATGAAAGCCATTTATAATATTGTGCTGCAGTAGTTAATAAGACTGACCAATCTAACTACCAAATCATGATATCCAAGTAGAGAAAAATGACTCAATAGTTGAGCTTCTCAGCATGATGAGTAACAAATTTCATAATGAGACTCAATCTGACTATGTTCCCCTGCCATGTTGGGTATTGAAATGTCCCACACATTTTTATATTTGGCTCATGGAAGATACTGTAGTTGTGCAGCACCGGATTTCTCAATGGGAAGAGTAGGCAATTGCCTAGGGGCGGTCGCGGCCGGAAGCTGGATTATAATTTTTTGTTTAAATAAAATAAAATAAAATAAAGTACAACAAAGGCGAGAACACACGGAAAAAATAGAATTTTTAAGTGACATGGGGGGGGGGGGGGGGGTCNGACCTCAACTGCCTTATGGCAGCTGGGGGGGAGGGGGGGAGGGGGGAGAAATCCAGCGCTGTAGTTGTGTTGATATAAAGTTATCCAAATCCTTTCTTTTGACGTTCATGTGGGTCACATTGCCCCTAACCATACTTTGGTTGTAGTTAGAACACCACAGTTACATTAGGCTGCATTTTAATGTTGTGCTTACCAAGTTATTTAATATTGCATGAGTATGATTTCCTAATAATTCTGAGAATAATTGCAACTGCACTCATTCATCACTAATGACTTCAGAGTGCATTGCAGTGATACTGCCATGCATTTCTCATTGTTTCTATTTGGTTCTGATTGTTTATTGACACCAACTCTTAATGATATGTACTCATGTCATGTGTCACCTCACACCATCCATTTATTTCTGCAGACACGATTTCCTATAGCCTAGGTCCTAGGCGAGTGGTTCCCAACCTGTGGGTCGCGACCCCCAAGGGGGCCTTTTCTGGGGGGGGGGGGGGGGGGGGGTCNGGGGTCGCATGTGGCCGCGATTATTTTTATAAATTAATAAATTACTCGAAGTAAAAAATAAATAACATGCATTTTATAGGACATTTCTTCACGAAAAGCCTGTCTCCACCAGCCCATATTCAACACTATTTTATTTATTTTTATTTATTTTATTTATCATACCCCGTGCTTTGGCTCCCTTAGGGGGGTGGATTACCACCATTGGATGGGACCAGGGATAGGGAAGGAAGGAAGCGGCTGTGGCCTATTTTTACGGAAACGACCCCGGAATTGTCCTGGAGGGGACCATGGAAAACCACAGAACACCATGATCAGGGTTGCCGGCCCTGGGATTCGAACCCAGGACCTCCCGATTAGCAGGCGGGCTCCTTATCCCCTACACCAACCTGCATCGGTCATATTCAACACTATAGACCAGTGGTTCCCAACCTGTGGGTCACCCGAAGCCTTTTCCGGGGGGTTCGTGCGGTGGCAGCGGTAATTTTTTACGTGCAATAAATTTTACTGAAAATTTTACCAGGAAGGTTTTTTATGTTTTAATATGTCTACAATACATTAAGGCGGTGCAGTAGCAAAAATACAGTAGGTGCGTTTCATATCGAACTTTAATTTTATTGTCGCAAAACTTGTTAATCTGGGAAAACATGAACTAGGTGCCCTGCGCAAAGGTTTGGCCTGTACAATAATACCATACTCGACATGATTGCATTGAAATTGTGGAAATATGGCCACAGAAATGTGTCCGATTTTCACACTATTCCTGCCCCCATGTTAATAAATTATATGGGCTTTTCCAAAACGCCGTTTTCCTCTCACTTCAACTCACCTTAAAGGTCATTTCTAGGCCGAAATTGGAAAAGAGACGAACTAGTAGGTGCCCTACGCCAGATCATCTATTTTTTGGTGCAATCTCTGTGTTGATTGAACCAATTTTGCGGCCGTACAGCCACAGAAATGTAGGCAATGTCGAATCCTCCTATGTTGCATGCATAAACAAGTTTGTTGGGGTGGTCGCCAGGGGCGCCGATTGTTGTGTGAGGGATACGAGGCTCGAGGCAAGTCTCTAAGGTTCAAGTGTTGAGCTAGGCAATGGGCTGGGAATTGTTGGAGATGTGGGATGAGGATTGGTTAACCTTCTGAGGATTGGTTAACCTTCTGAGACCTGAGGTCATTAGCACACACAAATATTAAGTTATTGCTTTCTGGAGTTTCTTACCATTTCATGTACCAGGAAAGAGTAAATGTTTTTATCAAATATGCAAGCATAGTTTTTGCAGAATGGTGGGGACAGGGACTGGCAGGCTCATTCCTGCTGGCTGAAACCCATGTCACTCTGATAGCCAGATGGCCACATTCTTTGGTTACTTCCCACTCAAACAATCTGGGAAGAGCAGTAGAAAACCCCAAGTGGAGAGTAATAATGCATATGATTTTTTCCAAATGGGTGGTGTGATGTTACATGTAACAACAGGAAAAAGGAACGTGACAAAAAATTTGTGATGCGTTCCCATATTTCTCCGAAAATATTGAAAGGAGGTTGGATTAAAACCGTGGAAACATTGACCTATTTTCCCTGCGCTTGGGGTGTTCAAGAAGGTTGGTGGTTAACATGTTGGGAACCTCACCCTTCACAATGTCACAGGTTTACTTGGTTGTAGACAATGACTGGACCACTACAAGGCAACAAGAAGTAACAATCTTGAATGGTTTTGTTTTATTTACAAATTATTGTAAATTGAATTTCAGGATGACATCATTCTTTCTTCATGTTCTTCATTGGTTGTATGAGCCATTTTTATTGGTTAATCAATGCATTTGTCACTTACCATTGGTATACATTTATAACATGACTTTCAAGAAATGATAAAAAAACGTTACTTTTTTAGGTGTCATTTCAAGAGCCGGAGAGAGGGGATCACTGGTCTGAAGAAAAACGTCCTGGTGCAGGTACAGCAAGGAGTGCAATGTCACCACCTGCAGTGCAGCCACATTCTTCAAAATATCAGCCACCATCACAGGAAGTGTTTTCTGCAATGAAAGTTGGTCAAAAATCATTTGCACAGGTTGGCATGCGTAAAGCTGTGGTCTCGGCTCCCTCACCTCTCCAAAAGTGCTTTTTATATACTCAGTTCAGATGTGTTTTAACTTCATGTCATGAGGGATAGCTAGGGAGCTGTTTTGTCATTTCCTGAAAGGTGAATTGCAGATGTTGCTGCAAGAGAAAGCTTAAAATTCACTTTCACAGGTAAGCTCAAGTCAGGAGCTGTATTCCAGTGGAGCCAAAGAGTCAGGAGCGATTCGAAAGAACAGTCGAAGCCAACGTCCACAGAGTCCACAATCAGTGTTTGGCTCGGTTCTAAATGAACTCAGGAGTAGACGTAGTTCTATAGATTCAGATGTGCAGTTACCACAAGTGAAGGTAGGCGAAAGCTTAGTATCTGGGCAGTGGAGGCTGGTCCCTAGAGAGGAAACACTAATCACTAACAAATTTTGTTGTGTGCATTGAGGTAAGGAGGTGGAAGACTAATAATGTGTTTATCTGGACTAATTCTGTGATAAGTTTAATGCTCCTTATGCAAGTACACTATCCTTTTATGCCAGGTTCAGGTGATTAATACCAGTATTACCTGCAAAAGTTGTTTGATTGCCTTCAAGGTACAGTAATTAGGGCCTAATGGTAAACTGCAATATAATAACTTGAAATAATGTTATTTAAGATCAAAATATTTTTCACTCTGTACAAATCATTTTGTGTATTATCTTCTGTAATATGGTAGGCACTACATTCTCAGGCATACTGTACATTGTACAGCATTTCCCAACCCTAAGAATCTACATCAGTCTTTTCATCAAATTATATCTTGCTGAGATAAAATTCAAATGTAATTCCTCGTTTGGAGGCACTCTTAAGGCCTCTACACAAATTCGGCGGAAGGCTGAGCAGGCGGAAAACATGCGATTGGGGCGCGGAATGTGAGTGGTGGCAATTCACAAATTCAAGCGGTGGCGCTGCGGGTGGAAACTGGTGCGCGGTGGGAATCGCTCAAGTCCACCTGGATGGACTTGTGCGATTGCCACCGCTCAGTTCCGCGCCCCAAACCACGCCCCCAAACGCACTCTTGCCGCCCGCTCAGCCTTCCGCCGAATTTGTGTAGCGGCCTTAATGCTTCACATTTTGATGTTGGTGATGTGAATTTGATTAATAATTTTAAAAAAAATATAGGCTATGTGATAATTTTTAGCTTTAAAACAAAATTTGTAACACTCTTGTAAACCAGGGGTAACGGAAAAAAATTAGGGAAAGTATATATTTGAGTCAGGGGAAGAGGGCTATTCAGAACCCTTGGGACTTAATTTCTATGATATTATTATTTCACAAGTGTTCATCTTGGTTGCTAATGGAATCACACTATGTAAGGCAAAATCAGGTTGGCCTGTGGAACACCCATACCAAGAGGGGGTTCATGAATACTTTTTGATGGGAAATACCAATTTTACTTGGGACTACCCGTTTCCTTGTCCATTACGACTTTGAGAGGAAAATAAGCCTGGCTTATTACTTTATTCTCAGTCAGTAAAATTTTGACACCTTGCTAAACTGAACTCCAGTTCTAATGAGACTTACTTTTGCAGCCAGATACTTACCGCTATGCTGGAAGTGTGCCGCCACCACCTCCAATGCCACCAGAACCAGTTGAAACAGATCCCTCTGGAGCTCGACCTTTTCTGGACCCATATGGGAGGGCCAAGACAGTACGCATCGGGAAATGGAGGTGGCCACCACCCAAGAATGATGATGATGAGCCTGATAACTTCATTGAATTTAAGATTAGGCAGCAACAACGTAGGACAACCCACCAGTCATCACCCCCTAAGGTATATTCAAAGCTTGTTTATTTATTCAGAAGGATATTAAATATGCATTACAAAAATTATTAGATTAGGATTATGCATATTGTAGTGCTCCACGACGCTACGTCAGGAACACCTTGATAATAACTGGTACCGGTCAGCTCTTATAAACAGTATGTTCTCCACAACAGGTAAAACACATCTGTTCTATTAGGCTGGGTTCACACTAGGCGTTTTTGTCGCCTGCGACTTAGTTGCCGCGTTTTCGTCGCTGACGCCTCACGAGGTTCACACTAGGCGTTTTTGTCGCTCGTTTTGCTTCCCCTACTGATGCAACCCGAGCAGCGTTGCCAACCTGACCCTTAGCAACTACCGTTCCACAATAGTCAAAATTAAACACTTTTCACGCGACTTTGTCGCCAGGTGCGTCTGCCCCAACTGATTACCATGTGTTCAGTTTTCAGCGACTTTGTCACGGCGTTTTTGTAGCGGCAGCAAAAACGCAGCATGCTGCGTTTTGCGACGACCAAGCAGGAAAGAAGTCGTGGTGTGTCATGCCCCATAAGTTTGCATGTGTTCTGTTTTGAGCGACTTGTCGCGGCGTTTTTGTCGCGCGACAAAAACGCCTAGTGTGAACCCAGCCTTACACAGTCACTCAACGACTACCCGTTCCAAACAGTCAAACATATAAACACTGCTCCCATAACAACGGTTTCCAGTACACAATCCTCCTGGCAACAGTATACAATAATACAGTACTGTTGCCAGGACTCCAACCACTACAATATTTTGCAACGACAGTTTTTTTGAGTTAAATTATAATAACACTGTAAAATTATTTAACTGATAGAAATTGACCTATGCATCAGGTATTTCTATTCAGGTTTTGGTTTATGAAACCAAACATGGAAAATTGAGTTTCGTACTATACCAGCGCAGGCTGAAAAGTACCTTGTGCAATACATAATTAAAGTGACCAATTTTTAACTAGGAAAATTGTGTCCAGTAATACATCACTTTTTATTCCATTATTATTGATAGTAATTGGATACCCCCTGATATGCCTGCTAGGCCCTATTAAGGGATCATTTTAAACTACTGACTTCATTCATTAACTGCACTGTGGTGATTTGGGTGGTGGGAGGAAACCGGAGAACACCACGAGAAAACCCACATGAACACACAGCGCCTATCAAAACTATGGCACACTAAAATTACTGTGGATTGTTTTTACTATTGATTAGGTTGCTATAATATCACATTACTGATTACTAGAAAAGTGTTTATCCAATGTTTCACTTTTCAGGATTTTTCGCCTACTAATAGTACTAGTCAATATGGAGTAGAATGGGAGGAGTTTGATATTAGTGGCGAAGATCACATGCAACTCACAGGAGGCCATGATGGAATTCGAGAAAAGAGAATCAGCAAAGAATCACTTCTAGATGCAAAAGAAAAGGAAATAATCAAGTAAGTTCAATTTCATTTTTTACACTGCAGTTAGGCAAGAAGTCTTGGACTTGTAAAAAATATTGCAACCGGAATCTTGACTTCCAGAGCCTTTGAAGCAAGCACTCCAAAGCCATCTGTGGGAAGTGTGGGCAAATTGAGAATCAGCAATGAAATGAGGCAAAAGCTGGAGATGGTGACAGCAAATCACAGTGTCAGGTAGGAATCATACACCTCAAAAATAATCTCCATTGTTGTTAACAACTCATCTTTATCGTGGAATACTTTTTAAAGGTCTACAGCAAAATCAGAAAAGAGGGGTTTTCTGCCAACCAAGGACAAAGAAGAAGTTTCAGAAAGGGCTGTGAAAAAACTTGAAGAAAACCGGAAGTTGATGCTTCAGCAACAATTAGGTGAGAATATTCTGCAGTACTTTTTACACTAGATGAAATTACAGGCTACCTTTTAAGATTTTTTTCAGAGGGATATTACAGTACCTGTGTATAGTCATAGTGGATTCTAAATATAGCAAATAGGGTAAAGCGGGGCATGTGTGGCATTGCTTCTAGTGTATGACACAAGGTGGCAGGAGCTATCGAAAATCATGTAAATGTTCACGACTTGCTGTGCCTTTGCCCACTCTGCTAAAAGTAGCACAATCTTCTCTCTTTCGTCACATCGATAAAAAATTGCCGCCAAGCTCAAGATGGTGTTTTAACTTTTCCGGCAAGTATGTAAGTATCATTTGCAGAATTTCTGACAAGCCTGGTATTTCATGTTGCGTAACCGCTCCAGAACTGTACGTAAGAGGTTCAGGTGTACTATCACACTGTAATTGTTCCATTTTGGTGGCATATAATCAGGCTGGTTTTTAAAAGGGGTGATGCACTTGCCCCTAACTAGACATGGTCAGAGGCAAGTGCGTACCCAGTTAATACGGGCATATGGATCGAAATGCAATATTGGAGGAATAAAGCTAGCGGTCGCCGAAAGAGGTGACAAGATATCTTTTTGTGGTCACCAATGGATATTTCGCGACTGGCGACAGGCTAATTTCAAACACTGGTGTAAAAACACTTCCACATAATGCATTTTAATCAAATAATGTCAGTACTGTTGGCCAACCTGTTGCAGAGCAGTGAATAAAAGTTTGTCCAGTAAGAACTAGTTGGTATTTTCTATTCGGTAAAACAGACTGACAGAGGAGGTTTAAGTGTCTTTTTGACACTAGTCCTATGCAACCCGAACAATGTTTATTACTGGGGGAGAGAATTCCAAAGTCTCGCCCCATATAGCGGTGCATATATTAATTATTTTTCGGAGCACCCACATAGATTAATGTGATGCAATAGGCCACTTTGAAAGTCAATAAGGTAAGGTATATTGTCCATTAATTTTTGCTCTCACTTGCTCATTATTGAGGAAGTAGCATGCCTTTAAACTGCACCTAATCAAAATTCGTCTGCACTTGCTCCGCTTTACCTGCATAAAATTTTGCAGTCCTGTCAGATAGGATTTTTCTGAGGTGTAATGAAACACACAAATGCTCAGCACATTTAGATCCCGCAGTAGCAAAAACCCTGAGTATACTTCTATTGAGGCGTTTCTCGGAAAAACCCCATATGTCATCAAATTTGACAAAATGAGTTGAGGGTTGTATTACAGACTTTTGGAAGCCCTCCATGCAATGCCTCTCTCCAATTTCTGAAAAAACCATTGTTGTTGGAGATATTGAAGGGAAAAATCGGATCCTTCCAACAGCTTCCAGCAAAACTCCAAGTGTCAAGTGTGATTTCCCATAAGAATCTCACATGTCAGCTGTACCTTGATAATTTTTCAAATAATGATCTTGCAAGGTGTAAGTAATCTGTTAAGGTCTGGATGTCCAACTCAGGGATAGAATGCAGGACTCCAGAAGTGGAATAGTGTAACCTTAGCTGCTACACTGCCCTGCTGCCCTCACTGATCCATGTAATTTTGCCAGAGAGGTTTTTAGTGACATACAGTAATATTGAGTACCCTACCTACATTTTTAGGAGCACTTCACTAATCTGGGTTTTTGTTTTTTGCATTTAAGGTGGAAAGAAGTGGGATAGTGTTACTTCTGTTGATGATGTGACACGGGATTCACCGAGAGACATCATGGTAGACAGACATCCAAGTCATATGGGAAGAAATCAAGTAAGCAGTGACACTATGTTGGAATGGGATAGAATAACAGTATACTGTAGTATTGTGCCAATATTGTAACATGTGAAGTATTTCCTGTCTAGTGCACTTAAATTATGCACAAATTTTCATGATAACATGTTCACATGTTCAAGGGCATTTCGTAATATTTGAATTCTTTGGAAGAATATTTTATTGTAACGGTGGGTTATTAATGCTGTTATTAATTTTGTGTTCAATTTTTGAGCAGTTAGAGCGCATGGAGAAGTCTGTATATCGAGATGAGAACAGTGGATGGCGACCAGTGCCACCACCACCTCCAGTAGCACCTGGATTCTTCAGTGATGGTGTCCCACCTCAAAGGTCTCGAACCGAGTCTTACTACCCTCCAAGGTAGGGTCATTATTAATTTGATGACTGTTTCTTCTGCACTATGATTGTATTGGCATGCGATATTTTACTTGGTATGAATTTTCATTCATTTGATTTGATTTCAAAAGAAGCAATAAGTCAAAATATGTGATGTGGTCAGGGAAATATCCAGATTTTTCTCAGTGTATGGGTGAAATCGAAGTCATTTTTGTGTAAGTTATGTGAGATTCAAGGTCATGTACACTCATGCAACAATTTTTGTTTATCTGAAACTTGTGCCAAGAAAATGCTAGAATTTCCCTTAATTTGTATTCATACAATGTCCCTTATTACCCCATGTACTCTTTTAGTAGCTACAGTACCTGCAAACTTCACAGATGCTGCTGCATAGTGATTCATGAGAAACCGTGAAATACTGTATCAATAATTTCATTCATTTTTATTTCAGTGTTCCATTGGTTCCTGAGCCAAAATCACCTCCTTCACCTGCCAAAGTTGTTGCTAATCACAGAAATAATTTTATGGCCCAAAAAATTGACCATGATAGGAGATCGTCAGTGATGACGCAACAAACAGATAAAATGGAGAGAATTGAGAGTATGTATGGATTCCTGTTATTATAGAATTTTTTGTGACAAGTTATAGTAGTTTTAATTAATTGATTCCCTACTAAAATTCCAAGTTTAACTTATATATTGTGTTTTGTTTGACTGTAGACAACCTGTGCTTCATCTTACACCATTGACAAAAGTCATGTTTGAAAGTTTACCACTGATCTGATCTTACTGACAATTCATTATCAGATCTTAGATATTCCCTTCCAGTATTGCCACTCAATACACTGGATGTGTTGGTTTAACGGTCTTTTTGTTTCTATGTTTATGTCCAGAGATATATTTTATTTGCAACACAAATGGTACTTTAATTTTCCACTAATTTTTGGTAACAAAATATTTTTTGTTGCAGTTGAGGAATCATCTGAGTTTCTAAAACCTGTAGACACTGCTCCTATTATTCTTGATCGAGAATTGGAAGCTAAGTCATTAGAGAACATCAAAACAAAACTGCATTCATCTAACAAGTCTCCTTTTTATACATACAACCGTGTGAATTGGCAGTTGCACATTAGGAAAGAGGTGAGAAGCACATGTCATTATTTCTTGATGTGATTGTATGCTACTTTTCTGGTGATTCTTTCAGGTCTTTTCTCCGAATGAAGCAATAACCAATCCACTGGCATTGCATCTCATCTACTGCCAAGTGGTTCTTGACATTTTCAACAACAAATGCATACGGATTAGTCGGGAAGAGAGAAACAAGATGAAGCAGGTACATGTTGAATTTTTTTGCAGGATTAAGAAAGCTTATGAAGCTTGTATATTTTTATATTAATTGTTTGCTTGCATTTTTATTCAGATACTTGATGGCTATGGTGTAGCCCCTACAAATCTTCATTCACCTCACGTAAAGGTGACAATTAAGAAGAACATCATAGAAAATGCCAAGGAGTGGCCCACATATTTTGCAAGACTGTTCCCAGTTTCTGTAAGTGATGTTTTCACACATTTGTGCTTGTCTCGGTGCTCGTTGATTCCATAATAAAAGAAATCTAAAGGACGGGCTGAGTCCTATCCCATCATGCATCAAACACATGCAGTAGTCCTTATTTAACTTTTCTAAAAAATATATCTCGGAAAAAGCCTATGTCTTGGCAGTAATGAATTTTTTTTTCTGCTACTGTAATAGTATTACATGTTTTAAAAACTACTTTATTATTTTAAGCAAGTAGGAAAATCCCATAGTCAGAACAAGTGTATTATTGCTGACTATTACACTTTTCTTTGGCAGGGTGGACGTCAAAATATTGAGGTACAGCTCTTGGCAATTTCTCATTCTGGTATCCGTATGGTCAGGAGGGAAAAGAGCCTACCAAGTGATTATCTGCAGATCCTTGACTCATTCAGGTGAGCAATAATTGTTATAGTGTAGAAGTACTAATGGATTACTTACTGCTCTGCAAGAAGTATTTCAATAAGTAATAATTGCCATATAATATTCAAATAAGCCCAGTGTAATGGCACATCAACTCTGACTTCAGCAACAGTGTAACATGAAATGTGTAGATGAAATGTGCACACTGCAATATTCATTACCTTGTTTAAGTGATAAAACATATTTTTGCAGCTGCATATTTTTGAATGTCAGAAAATATTTGGCAAGGGGGTAATCACTTCGGTACTCCGGTGTACACCTGGGAGTGGTACTCCCTGGTACTCCTCAGGGACCTCACTCTTTATTACTCCGTGGTACTCCTTGAATTTGGTACTCCAGTGTACACTTTTCAGTCGAGTGATTACCCCCTTGATATTTGGGGTGTTTTGTGTCCTGCAACCTAATGTGGCAATGGCACTTATTCATTTGTGGCATCACAACTATTCTCTCCCTGTAAAGGCAGTAGCCTATAATTAGTGACTCTGTATAAATTTGTTTAAAGTGACTGTTTTTTGATGGCAATATGTTATGCGTTACGTTTTGCAGTTTTGAAGATGTGGTGGAAGCCTCGGTTCCAAAGGGAAGTCTGCTGCAGATAGTTCTCTCTTCTGGTGCCCAGTTTTTATTTTACACTCATCGAGCCAGCCAAATTCAAGGCCTGATTCAGCGTTTCACTACTGAAGGTGACAAGGTAAGAAAAAACCATTTTTATTGCAACCAGTTAATGTCTCACACAATAGACTTCCTGACCATGCAGTTTTACCCTGAAATCAACAAAATATATTTAGTAGCGGGTCTGCGGGTGCAGAGTCGTAGTGGTGTGTCCCCCCCCCCCCCTCCCCTATCATTAACCCTGTACCGCGCATTGTTGCTTGAGGGCAACAATTAATTTTGACAGGCGCCATAAGCTTCAAGGTTGGTCCTGGAAACCACAGTGTGGCTTGATAACACAGTTAGTTTGTTAGCTTCCGCTAGATGACGGCAATGTCGACAAATGATACGATCAGGATACAGTATGAAGCGGAGAGAAGCCAAGGTCATTGAAAATGGCGCGAAATTTGAATTTACTGAAGCAGCAATTGTTTCTGGAGCTGATTAGATATAGGTGCAGATATTAAATATCCAATTACATGTGTAAAACTGCAAGAGTAGCTCTCTCATCACCATTTGAGGCCATTCTAATAATTTTGCCAGCACAATTTCATCACAATTTTTTGGCAGCGCAGGCCCAATATGGCTTGAGGTTTGAGTCCTAAGTCATTGTGCGTATTTTTATTCAAAACCGGTAACATGTACAGTGCTGGACACAATAGCATATAACAAGTGTAAACAACGACTTTGGCGTTACCTGGCAACTGGTCGTGTTCGGACATCGTCATGTGGAGAGTG
>KZ538375.1:0-23254 GCA_000934665.2 Catajapyx aquilonaris
TGGGAACCAGTGGGGGTGCAGCCCCGAGGCCCGGGTTGGAAAGGGGTTAATTGGAGCGAAAGCGGGCGGAATCCTCGCGCGCGCCAACCGGCTTTGCTTCCATTCCCGCGAGGATTTCTATTCTCTGGCTCTCTCAGCGCTTTGCCTCGTTTTTGGCAGTGAGGCCGCTAGTGGGGGGAGGATGGCTAAAAAAAAGAGGGTGGGGGTGGGGGAGGGGGAAGAGAGAAAAAAAAGTTGGTCCAATCAAAGCCCTGCAGCATTACCAAAAGAGAAAGGTTTCAGCACAACTTCACTCGGCATCCATGTTAGGTACTGCAAATCATAGCAGGATTTTTGTGGGCCAATAGCAACGACTTTTCTGCGATGTTTTCGGAGGGGTTTGGATGGATTAAGATGCAAGTAGAGATAATGCGGGGTATTCGCGAATTGACGTTTGGCTCAAATTGCTTCTTTGTTCTGGGGGGGCTGCAGACATGTAATAAAACTTGGGTCCCTTGTGAGCTGGACGGAAGTTGGGTTTTTTTTTTTTTTAACCGGGCGTAATGTTTGCTAATAATTTTCAAAATCAAATAATGACCTCAACCTTGATGGCTGCGCGACTCGTATAGAGCAGAACACTTTCTTATAATCGATGTGATTTCTTATGGATTTGTCGGTACTTTAGTCATTGTGCATGTGGAGGTCGAGCATTTTGAATGCATGAAAGTAGATTTTTACCTTTTGAAACTGCATGCAACATAAATGATGAACAACAGCTCTCACGGTTTTCGTGATATGTATCAAATGTTTTTCACTTTGTGTGAAGTATTGCTCATGGTTCATGTGTGATCTGCCAGAGTGTTTATGACCACAGTGGATCATTATTATCGGCTTGTTCGGCATTGTTCTATAAGTGGATTTTATTTTCTTTTTGCTTCATTTTGGAATATCAATGACTTGTACATGAGGAGCAATCTTGGATTTCAACATGGGCTTATGTAATCCATGCTACTAGTAGACACAGCATACTGTTGAACAGTAATGCTCACTGCTGATGTTTATTCAGTATAATGGCCCGCTGGATTGGAATGCAATTCGCAGTCCACCTGCACATAGTAAACTTTCATTTCATATAAGTTATTCAGAGTCACACGTGAAGCATGACCTGGACTAAAGGGCTTGGAACGTCCCATGAGATATAATCACATACATTATTGCACTAATGAATTAATGTCCTGTCTCTTTGACAATGCTGGAAAAATACCTGAGTATCAAGAATGAGTCGTGAGCGATGCGTGAGTCAGCTGGAAATGGCCGTGATTTGGGAGGGCAGGGGAGAGGAGGAGAAGGGGGGGGGGGTTAGAAGGATTTAGTGTCGTGCGGGGGCGATGGGGACTGTAATGGGCGGATGAGGAGGGGCTTTGCATCGGGGTGATTATGATTTGGATTATTGAAAAGCGAAGTGGGGATTCAGGGGATAGGATTGGGGGGAATGTAGACTCCCCGCCCTTCAGTCGCACACGTGACCCCTGACCCCTGCACGCCCTTTGGGGCAGGAGAAGAGTGATCAATGTCAATGAATATTGGAGAATCCTGTGGGGGAAGGGACTGGGGGGTAAGGAGGGGTGACAGTGGCTAATGCGCTGCATGATCACTCCGCGGTTCAGGGTTCTCCCAACTGTTTTCTTCATTCTGTTCATTTCCATTCCATGGTTTTACCGCATGTTTGTTTCTGTATGGTCAGTAGCATACTGCAATTATTTTAAATGGGAATAATTGTTAATAGCAATAAACGGAGCCATTGGATCATCCTTAATAGCAAAGTGGTATGGAGTCACGATTTTTTGAGTGACGTAACACGTACGTGTGGGCGTGATGTGGTTGGGGTAGGATTTCTAGCGGAAGGTTTGTGAAGTGGGGTTGGCCCCTCTGAGGGCACCCATTTTCAGGAGCAATGAGTCGTGTGAAGGTCCACAAAGGGAGCAGTGGGTAGGCTCCCACAAATCCCTCGCCTGTAGCCTTCATGCTTGCTGCTGCTGCTGCTGCTTCAGGGGACAGGCCGACGCCGACCAAGCCGTCCGTCGTGTTACTTTGCGTTTGCATTGCGGGCGAGGCCTTCTCTTTTTAAACCCCCCTGTTTGCCTCACCGGAAGCACCACCCTCCCCCTGAAAGCAGGTGATGCTTATGAAACACGCAGGTGCAAACGGTCGTGTGAATCCAGGATTTTTACACGGAAACAGTCGATATCAGATTAAGTCGCCATTTTTCTATATAGCCTATAATTATATCTACGCGAATTAATTCAGTCAGGAAAAATACCCACCCCTCCCACCCCTGCTCCTTTAACGAGCCCTCATTGACATGATCAGGGCAAGAACGATTGAGAGTCACAACGCGCGATCTCCAGGGACAGACGGGAGTTAGATCCAACTTTGCATACTGAGGACGTGGGGGGTGACGTCAGTTTTTGGGATCCCTGAAGATACGAAAGGTCGGATCGGTTCTGTCTCGAGAGAGATCAACAGGGGAGGAAATTGATTCACGCGATTTGCCAACGTTCCCTATCTCCATAAAATAACATGCGGAAAATCGCTCCCTGTAGGTCGCCTCGCATTTAATTGAGTTGGTGCCGAAGATGTGCGTGTGTAGAGATGGTTACCGAGGAGGAGGACAGAGAGAGGACACTATCCATAAGTGCAAGCAAGCAGCATCTGGATCGCAGGGCACGTCAAAGTCAGCAGCCGCATCTCCCTAATCTCATCCCTGTCGGAAATTGGAGGGAATTACAGGGCAGGGAAGGCCTCTGGGGTCGGGGGGGTGGGGGGTTAGGGGGTCGCTTAGGGGTCGCCCTGAATATGCAACGCGGGTTAAAGGATGGGGTGGGTGGGAGGCAATCGCTTCAGCCCTTCTCTCGTTTTTTTATCCCCTTGTTCCTTTCTTTATATCTCTTTTGAGGCATACTGTACTGTGCACCCCCTCCAGGTCACCCCGGGGGGTCCAGGCCGGCAATGAAAGCAGACAGCCCTCCGCGGCGCCCCCTTTGAGGGCTGATCGCGGATTTAGCGCCTTTTTCAGACCCACCCGCATAGCTCCCAGCCTCACTCCTCTGGGATTTGTGTATTACTAGTCTGCAAGGAGAATAGCTATGGCCGCATAACCGACTGTTTTTTTATATTCTTTGCGTGTGCAAAATCAATATGGGTTGGCTGCAGGCTACAGGTACTCTTTGTGTACCATCTTCTGAAATCATGTTTTCCTTGTGAACACTATACCTTGCATCCGGCGAACTGTTGCTCCGTACACCAATCAGCCTGTAAATTCTTCCATAAAAATTCCTGCAATGCAATAATCTTCACCATCAAAGGAGCTGAAACGAAAGTAGTGCTACGTGAGCTCGCTTTCTTGGGGAAAAAGCTGTGTGCGAGTGAAACCTCATGAAGCTTGATTCGAAAATGCTTTTCGATGTCTTGGTATAGGCCCAGAGCGCCCAACCTCTTAGCCATCACCCAATAGCAAACCAGACGGAAAATTGTCTCGGTACGAAAAAAAAGGAGAAATAGATGATGGTATTCTTCTTCTATTTCCTGGTGCTGCCACTTGAGCAGATCGGAGAGGATCGGGTTTCTGACAAATTCCAGGGGTTCCCTGTTCCCCTTATATTCCCCCTTCTTCCTAAGTTGCGCCACCAAGAAAACACGATTGAGTCGGCGGCGAGCAAGGCGCACGACTTAATCCCGTTTGCAGCCTTCAGCCGTCAGCACCGCCACCTGCATACTGAATGAGTCCGGATGGGCTTCTCCCCAGTGTGGGTGGGGTGGGTGGAAAAGGTTTCCAAGAGAAAAAAAGGAGAGCCGGAGAAAGAGAGGAAAAAAACATTTATTCCACGCCACGAGCAGAGTTTAACAGAGATGGAGGCTCCCACCCGCATTTTTCCGTCTTTTGGAAGTTGGGGGGAGGGAAGAAAACTGGAAACAACACGTTGGAAAGATGAGGTGGTGTGTAAGATGTGGGGGGGGGGGGAGGAGGGGTAAGGAGACGGCGAAGGAATCATCAACAAAGTTGGTTTGTACTGCACTTGTCCGTCGGCGGTCCACTTCGGGACCGAGCACACATCCGACTCCGGTTCGCACACCGGTTTTAAGCACTTTTATACTGTTAAATATTTTTTTTGGCTCTTGCTCTTCGTCTTCTCTTTTTTGGTCCCGGAGTCTGCACTGGCGACGCTGCGCTTTTAATTTTAACATTGCACAAGAGGGGTTTGTCGCAGCACCAATCAGATTCAGGTATTGGCGGGGGCACAGTTTGCTGCCTGATTTTGTGACCCGGTATTGAAATAGTCGAAAATAGACACGTGTCTTTGGCATAATAGTATCTATAAGAAAAATGTACATATGACATTTTTAAGGGTTGGCCTCCGTCCAATGGAAGCTTGCGACAGCTGGATGTTTCTAACAAGTGGCATGTGTAAGCACAATTATTATAATCATTGCTCACGTGGAAATGTTCAATATTTCAAGTGTTCCGCTACACCGTAGCTGTACCTTCTCAGGGCGATTAAAATATTTTACACACGAATTACACTATTCTTAACGGAGCAGGCATATATTTGACCAATAATAAAATGTCGAATAAACTTTGAAGAGCAATAAACAACATTGGCAATAATTATGTTTTACAAACAATATCTTCACCCAAACATGTAAGGGGTAATAAAATGTCGATAAATATAAATCAAACAATAATCGAAACTTCTTCAACAAGATGATTAAATTATAAACACATTCTGGAACACAAATTATGTCACTTTTTACCAAAATCTGTAATCACGGTGTACCAAAGAAAACTTAGCAGCGCACTGTGGCAGTATGGCTCCCCCCCTCCCTCCCCTAAAAAAGGGGTCACACATGGTAAATTTATGAGTTGACGATTAGGCAGGCAACTAGTGAAACACGCGAGAAGGAAGTTCGAAAGTAACATAGTAGTGGATGTTTGAAAATTACGCACTATAAGGGACGTGATATGGGTACACTGTCTGAGATGGTGTGAATACTGATTGATGCTGCATGTTGACCTCACAATATATTAATAAATGTTTGGCAAGGGCCAGTGTGGCCAGTGCTGACGAACGTAACATGTTCCGGCTCTTCCACTACTAGCTGATGGTTGCGGCCTCGCAGGTGGGGGCGGTCATCTCCCTGTCTGGTCGTCCGACCGCTGACCTGCTGTGACACGAGGTCGCCACTGTGGAAGTGGCGATGGCGATGCTGTTGACGTAATGCGGGGGAGGCGGGGGCCGGGGCGGATGGCCCGGGTGCGGAGTTGGCCCCTGCCCAGGGCCCATCCCGACCACGGAGCCGGGGCTGGGCAGCTCTGTGTGTTGAGTCTCCTTGTGCCGCCGGAGGTCAACCTTCCGCTGGAAGGCCCGTCCGCAGAGGTCACACGCGAATGGCTTGAACCCCGTGTGCTTCCGACTGTGTGTGATGAGATTCGAGGACTGGCTGAATGCCTTTCCACACACGGCGCACTTATGCGGCTTCTCCCCTGCAACATAAAAAAGAGAAAACGCAATCATCACCCCCGCGAAACAGCAGGTTTGTTGAGGCAAGTAATGGCCGGTGTCGCAGGTTTGCTAAATTAGCAGCGTCGAGTCGTAGCCTGCGACATGATGTGACGTGTATTAGAATAACTGGGCCGGCCTAATGAGCTAACCCAATAAAAGCCGGCAGCGGAGCGCAACCCTCTAATTCCATTTAGCAGCCCATGTTGATACATGCGGCGGGCCCACAAAAGACCAGCGATCACTTTTCACTTGCCTCATCCCATTAGCTGCTCATACATAGGGATTGGCTAAGGTTGAGGGCGCGCCATTTGGTCAACCCCCCCAAGCTCTTTGCGTCCTAATCCTCCAGAGGACCGCAGCCAAAAAGGCTCACTGCACTGGGATAGTACTGGTGGTGTAGTCGTGGTCCACACCAGGCAGGGAAAGATCATCGCGGTGACCTTTTTGACCAGACAAAGCCTGTTGTTCAAGCTCTCTGTACACACAGGCGATTATGTCGGTTACAGTATTACAGGGAATATGCCCATTATCTTACACACAATAGCGCCATATACGTACTGTACAGTGTACACACTGTAATTATTCACGTACCGATTCCGAGGTAGTACATTGGGATCAACAAAAAATTCCGTCGGCGCTCTATACGAGACAGCCCATCGTTCAGATGATACTGACTTGAAAATGATATATCACGATGTACCGATTCATGTACCGACTCGGAGGTGTGATTTTGTGATCAACTTTTGTTGATCACAAAATCACACCTCCGAGTCGGTACATGAATTACAGTGCAGAAAAATTCGGCGTAACAGTTAGAAATTTGAGAGTCTCTCCTGTAATCGGTCTTTTCTGTCTCTCCCCCGCAATATGCAGTAATAGATTATCCTTAGTAGTAATTGGTTGGCTCCGCGGGCTGGATAAAAAATTCATGGGCAAGCCATGATGTTGCGTGCTCCGTTCTGCCGCCAGGATAACCTATAGCGATAAGTTACGCGCGGGGAAGATTTCCGGGAGCCCTTTTTCCCGTTGGCTTATACCCAATAGGGGATTTTATACCGCCGTTAAGAGAGGGCAGGCCGCCGGCTTCGTGTTGTAGAATTGGAGGGTTTGAGTCGGGAGGGTCAAGAAACAGCTCCCCTCCTCCCATGAGCATTGGCAAAAAGCGTTCCAAAAATGGAGGCCGTGTCCAGTTAGGAAAGAAACTGTCAGTTCAGCGATTATTTGCGAGGCCTGGGGGGACCTGGGGAACTGGACCAGAGGAGAGGCTGCTGGGAGGGGGGTAGTGTATGATGAGGGCAAGATGGGGAGGAGGTGATTCCAAAACCACCTCGCCTATTCTTTCCGGCCTCAGGTCACGTCCAGTTATATTGGTCAGCTTGGGCAGAGATTTCCACCGGAGACAATCACGGCAGGGAAGAAGATGGAGGAGGAGGTGTAGGGGCTGTTTTTCGGGGGGCGGGATGGCACGATGACCCTCTCTTGGCCCCATCACCTACTTCCACGTTGCCAAAATTCGGGAAGGGGCTTTAAGGATAGGCAGGGTGTGGATATGTGCTAAGCTTCTTAAAGTTGGTCGAAGATAGAAAAGTTTTTGCATATGAAGAGACGAATGTTGCATGCATTATGGGCATTTTAAGCATGATATTCAGCAGAGAGGTGCACTGCACGCAAGAGCAAGCCGTACAGCTTTATGGCTTATTTTTTTAAAAGGCTACATGCTGAGCAAATTGATGATAATCGATCTTGATTTCCAACCTTACTTTGTTTGCGCATAAATTCATTGATTTTTCATAAAGTGAACTATGCACACAGAAATTAAATTTTATATCTCTCTTGAATTCCTGATCAAACCGACTTGACCATTACACGAAACTATAGGATTGACAAAATTTTTAAATAATATTCATGAGTAACAACTGTGTAGTACCCATTTCTCAAAAGACTAAGGTTTAGCTTATTTGTCAGAAAAGTCAAAAAGAGTAAAGGCATGCTACAGACTGTATATAGACTATAGAGTATTACCGTCCTTAGCACCTGGCAACGTGAAAGGATTTGGTTTTAAGAAATAATGTTCTCTTGTCACGTTTGAATTAATATTGGCGTTTCCAGTTTTCTTGCTGAAATTGAGACCTGTCTTTTGGTGTGTAATTGAAAAGACGAACTTAATATTGCACTTCACTTTATTCCAACATTAAGGCGAGATGTAAAACAAACACAAATTCGTACTGTATATATACTTGTGGTTGAGGCTTCCCAAGAATCGAAGATTGAATAAGCAGGGATGATTTCGCTGAAACAGAGATAAAAGTTCTATAACAGTTTTGTATAATTGAGTTAAGTAGAAAGCATAACAAATAAATCAGACTACATCGGCACTAACCGGAATTAAATTATTGCCTGCGGATTGCTGGCATCACTATAGTGTTGACATCCGATTGCTGTGTACAAGATTGCGAATCAACCTTTAACAGAAATTTCAGAAATCTCATTAATGAATAAAGTGTGGTTATTCGAAATAAGAACACATTGCAAGTTGGGAGGTGGTTCACATTGCAGAAGTGATGGTCTGTAGAGTGTGTTTCAACTTAATTGTCCACAATGGTTAGCTATATGTTACTTTAAAGCTCCAAGCTACTTGTTATTATAGAGTTATTTTCCAGCAGTTAGACCTCTTCTTAGGGGTCTAAATGGGATCGAGCACTGCTGACCTTGAATGCCACTAATGATTCTATATGGGTCATTTTCAAAAGCGCAATTTCAACATTTACCATTCAGGGCAGCATGAAGCATTGAACATAAGATCAACAGCCCGTACTTTTGATGCCAAACAAATTCTAACCAGCACTATATATGGGCCATGCGATTGAAACACACTCAAGTTACTGACCTAAAACTGTATTAGTCCCATTTGAGCCATTCAAACAGGAATCCTCACCTTGAATGTGCTACGCTGCTGGGCTGCGATTATCAGTAGTAGTCGCAACGGTGGCTCAGGTATCTCGTATTCCGCACACTCGGCACCTCCTCACCTGTGACACATGCCTCTTCTGTCACTATACCTGCGACACTCCGGACGACACTCTGTTGACCCTTCTGATTTAAGCACGACAGACGACGAGAATGAGAGGCCTATATCTATATAGCACATCTTTCAATATTGCTCATTGCTGCACTGAGCAAATGTAACAGCTCGATGTGATGGGAGTACTGGTTAATCAGAGACTCAGTACATCCTGCCCCATCGCTATATATATCACAGTTATGCAGTACTATACACCTGCGGCTTAGAGTACACAACGTTTCGCCAGCATATAGATCCGCCAGTATATATACATGCACTCTGTACTATACTGCATGCACTTCATGCAGTACGAAAAGGATGGCTCCCACGCAATCAGATTTCCATATGTAATATTCTGCTAGAGAGTACGTACTTTCGCATGCTATTGTAAGGCACGAATAAATAATGCGAGTGACAACTCATAACAAAACAAGCGATAAGACACGACTAACACCCTCCACTAAATAGCTGGTCCCACAAAAGGGCGTTTTAAAGCCGCGATAATAATCCCAAGCCAGCACCGACGGGACTGGACGCATCAGCACGCAAGTCATTAGTCATGCAGGAACGAATGTAGACGCGCAACACTCGACATTCGTCCCCCAAAAGTATTAGTCCGTCGAAAGGAAAATAGAGCAGTTGAAGTGCAGCAGCAACCGGGCAGCAGCAATATTGTTGGAGAGGATTTAGGTTTAGGTGGTGGTGGTGGTTGTGGGAAGAGAGGGGGTTATATTATGATGGGGGTGTACTTCTGCTGCTGTATACTATGCCATGCCATAGTATCTACCAGCAGCAAGCAGTAGCACAGCAGTATTATATAAGGCGGGCGGACGGGCGCCATGAACGGAAGCAGTTGCCAAGGCAACGCTGTTGGTGCCCCGTCCCCGCCGACAGCCGATTGGTCGTCTCGCCATGCTGACAGCTCCGGACTATAGCCCCCCTCTGCTGCTCTCTCTTCCTCGATCGAACCGCCATGAAATGAGACGGGAGAGGAAATCGCTGTTTGGCCCATCATTCTTACTCCGGGACACCGGATTTATTTTCCGCCACCGCCTCCTCCACTCTTGTGTGAACTATCTCAAGTGTGAAAGTCGGGAAGTATGTTATAAATGAAGTGAAGGGAGTCTGATTTGCAGGAGGATTTTCTGCCAGGATTTGCCTCCTACACCCTTACATGCTGTATTGAATTTGATGCGCGGGCATGAAACGCGTGGGTGCTGCAAGGTAGCGGGATGACACTCTATACTATAATACAATGTCACTGTTATGTACAGGGTTTTATAGGCAAGAACAGGCCATTGTATACGAGTGTTTAGAAAATGTGATTTCACTGAGCATATTTTACCAGGCAGTTCCCTTTTAAAGGCGTCTTAATCGCATGTGTTTAATGTTCCGTGACCTAACATCCTTTGAATTATAAATTGCGCCACAAGCGTTATGGCGTTACATGCCAATGATGAGTCGCTCGTCAGCGCGATATATTTCTGCCCGCGATTACGTGTTTCCTGCTATTATATTTATTATGTGTGCTGTGTACGCTGACGCAAAACAGTAAATGTATAACGTGCATGCTCCAGTAAAATTTGCATTGTACATAAATACTGTATAAAAATTGTAATAGCATTGGTGGGGGGGGGGGGGCTTGAAATGCAGCGTGTTGTAAACTCAACTGCAGTTAATTAGTAAAGCGCAATGGCCAGATGCAATAGGTTTTCCTGTGATAGATTTACAACATAACTGCTGCGTGCGTGACACGCTATAGAAGCAAAGACATAAAGGGCCAAATGTTTACTGCGAATTAATGCTCTTACGCAATACGTTTCTCGGCTGGTATATAGTTGGTAGTGCACATAATTATTTTTTTTGATCCGCATTTGCTGTGATTTAGAATGTTGTGGACACTGCTGCGAGGTATATGAGTGTAACGGGATGTGATAGTGAGTAGTCCCGGCATGCATCGAGAGGCCATCTGCGCCTCCTAAATGGATTAGTGTGGTAGGTGAGGTGGTGGAAGAGAAAAGTGAGTGGGGTTGGGTGGGAGGCACATGCTGGTGTCAGGTTGAGCGCTATTCGGCTAACAGGATTGGCGGCTGGGCTGAATAAGTGACAAGGTGGAGGCCCGCCTGCCCCATTAGGAACCCGATCTTCCTAGGGATTGTGGTGATGCTGGTGGGGTGTAGAGGGGATGAGTGAATCTTGTCTCATCTCCATCACAATGCCCGGATATAGATAATCTCCCCCTTCCCTATATACACACCCTCTCGTTGCCTCCAAAAAGGCGGACACGGGAATTACAACTGGCTCCATCCAATTTTGACACCCCCGGTCTTTACCCAGAAGGGCACATCAACAATCGGAGCTTGGGCTTGACCAATCCTAGCCGGATTTTATCTTCTGCACCAGCACCCCCATCCCTACTCCCCCTCAGAAAGCCCGGGCCTCTTCCCTCTGCAGGTTATCGAATTAGGCAGCTCTCCTGTTCTGGCGGAGTATCCGGAAGCCTCGCGGGGGTTCCGGGTTTCCGCCCGGATCCCCCGAGTTGGGTAAACAGTCAGGATGGGATGTTACGATCGAGAGTGGGGGGGATNGGTGCTTAGGAAAATGGGGGGATTGCCGCTGGCAAAATATTTTTCTTGGGGAGCCCCCGGATGAAATTTCAAGGCACTCGAGGCCGCGCCGTTTATTAGGTAGGGCCGGGTGGTTTGAGGGGGGGGAGGGGGAGAGGAAAAGAGCGCATGAAAGAGTGGAGACAATCTAGTAGAAGCAGCGACGGCGACCCGGAACCTTGATTATACACGGCGCAATCAAGGGTCTGGAAAACCCTCCCCTTTCCTTCCCCCCACTTGCGTCAACTTCCTATATAAAGCAGGGCGGGACTCTCTATAGAACCAGATTGAACGGGTGGCCAATAGAAGCTCGCCTGATCATGCCAACTATAAAGGGAGGGCTTGTTTACCAAGGTAGACGGAAGCAGGTAAACTCACCTGTATGGATGTAGGTGTGTTTCTTCATGTCTGATTTCTGATGGAAGCGCTTTCCGCAGTACTGGCAAGGGTACGGGCGAGTGTCCGAATGGATCAGGAGGTGCGTGGACAGTGTGGATGATCTCTTGAAGGACTTCCCACACTGCTTGCACTCGAACACTTTCTCCACGTTGTGAACCGCCCTGTAGGGAAGGAAAAATGGGTCAGCTCGCTTCATCCTGCCCCTTAGACAACCTAGGAGCCTCTCTTGAGTCACTCCGATGCATAATTTACAGGCGCAAAACTTGCTGTACACTGATCATACCAATCAGTGTGGTGTAATAATTGCTACTGGATACGTATGTTACATTTTCATAATATGAACAAAGTGACTCAGGAAAAAAAATAGCCCGAACAGCGCACAAAAGGGCAGCTATTCGACAAGCACTGTGATTTGTAGAGAGGAAGAAAGGGAATAATTTATAGATTTCTTGTAGCATGTAATATCTGGAACTGTGGGCAGTGGATACTTTATATGCATAAAGTAATACTGGCTTACACGCTCTACATCTGACATGGGCCGTTCTTTATATTTAAACTGGAGTTGAAGTTCCTCAAGTTCGTATCGTAATGGCATCTGAGGTCCTGATTAAATCACACGTTATAGGAACGTTCCTGTCCACGTACCATGCCAATAGTCCCATTTCACACATGAATATTGTATCGGTGTCCTGGTCTTGAGAAACAATTTCCTAGTAGGCCGGCCTTACATGGTATCGGATTTATAGTCATTGGGTCGCGTCTGTCTTTGTCCTTTCAGCAAATGGGGCGGGCACATTTCCTAACGACATCTGGCTGGAAGGGTGGGTGGGTGGGGGAGACATGTCCCCTTGCAAAAAGGGGGGGCTCGGAGGGGTCCCTCAGGCCCATACCTTAATCATCCGCTGTTCCTCCACTTGAAGGACGCGAACAAGGCGTATCTATTCGGTTGTCCGACCTGAACCGACAACCCAAGATGGGGGCTTCCTCCTTTCCACCTTGGCTGAATTTTGCATGAAGCGGAGGCCGATCCGCAGAAAGGATCAGATACAATCCGACGGATAGGATCCATTTTGGTGCAGTCCTATTTTGGCTGGGATTGCTACCCCACTCGGTGTGTCCAAGTTTCACTCCTTTCAGTTTAAAAATATAGGGGTGGTCGACCATGGGCATTAGCTGAATTGTGCACTTTAGCAATGCCCAAGTCGGACCGCACAGCTGTAGATCAAGCACGCTCTAATGGCACTTGGCTCTGATGCTGATTTAACGCGGCCACCCCCAAAGCGGTTGCGTGCGTGTTTGTTAACGGCAAGAGTCGTTTCTTCTCGTGCCTTGAGGACATGGCTCGTATATCTCAAGTCGGATCTGCATGTCGACGGCCGGGGACTCAATCAATCACGTAGCGGTTGGGAGATTTGACAACGGGCCGCAAATGCACTTACGCCCTCCATCAACCGCCGGCTATTATGTGCTTCTTTCCGCTCTTTCGCTGTCAAACACAAGCCGCACCGAAAATGGCTACCCAGGGACCCCTCCAAAGAATG
Source organism: Catajapyx aquilonaris (assembly GCA_000934665.2). Taxonomy (NCBI): domain Eukaryota; kingdom Metazoa; phylum Arthropoda; class Diplura; order Dicellurata; family Japygidae; genus Catajapyx; species Catajapyx aquilonaris. The sequence continues at coordinate 13,148 of KZ538375.1, forward strand.
ATTGGTACCGATCAGACAATCGGAATACAAAGGAAAATATGGCCGGCTGACTCACACATGTCATTTCACGTTATGCAACCCTTGATGTTTGCTTTTGGACATGTCGGCTGAAATGTCTTTCGCAACGTTGCAAAGGTGAGGCAAGTATATGGCCGAGATTGCATCTAGCTAGGTTCATTGACGCGGCTTTCCTGGGGATGTAAGGATGGCCATTTGCGTGTTCATTTTTGTAGTCATCTTGCTTCTTGCAAGAGGCAATTTGAAGCTGGGAAGCAGTCTCTCCACTTTGAATTTAATTACAAGAGGGGGCGCTTCCCGGCAGCAAGCCTGCACCAAGCCGCGTCTCGGATGATGTTGCGGTCCGCGCAGGTTGAGACGCGGCCCAGGAATTCAAGGAGGGCAAGAGAATAAGGGAGACGCCGCTGACTCAACCGATATTACGAGCCCATAAAGGGCGTCGCAGGCACGGAATCCGCCGGGGGATTGCGCCTGGAAATACATGGCCTCCACGTCTACGCACCCATTCTTTCTTCTTTTTTCCCCCCCTCCCACTCCCCCCCCCCTGCACAAATCTTTGACTTGTTATGCTCTGATGTCGTTACTGATAATCCCGTGTTGAAGTCAGGGCCGCACATTTTGGGGGAGGTTTGCCCAGTCATTTTTCCCTCAAAGAGAAAAATCAACAAGTTCTCAGTGCTTGTATAAATAAGGCCGAATTTCCCCCCTTTATTATACATGGTAATTTGTCGTCAACAGATTGTGCAGTTTGATAGTGGGAATGTGGGAGCCGTTTTGCTTGTTGTTTTTGCATTCTGGCTGATATTATTTTGAATCGCGTCTGATTTTGAAATCTGCGATTACGTTAGCAATTACTGGCCTGTTTCTAATCTATTATCGCGTTTCATCCTGCTGGGCTTGAGGCTCAGTCCGAAAGCCGGTGGTATGGCATTATGGCGCACAAGTTGCAATTGCCCTGTCAGTGCACAAGCAAAAGGTCCAATTTTCTCTGTAATCCTGAACCCAGTCGACATTTCCTTTCCGAATAAGGAGCCCGTGTACAGGAGTGGGCGGATTAGACCAAGCATAAAAGGCCAGATTGAACTGGATTCGAACGAATACATATTTCCAAGCTCAGCTCAGGAGGCTGCACGCACTAGACAGGCCTATAATCCCCCCCAACTTTTCTACCTTCCCCTTGTCCCTCCCAGCCCACCTCCCCCTCCTTCCTCTGAAATTGTATCAAATTTTCATCGACAGGTTATGATGTTGACACAAGCCGAGGCGGGCAGCGGCGGACGCGGGTTTGGCCTCTTATTTGCTCAGGCGGGGTCTCCTGGGGGCCTCGGGGCCCGGACGCGCAAGCGGCCAATCTGTCATAAGCACAGGTCACGGAATAAGCGCCATCTAGGCTCAGGATTTGGCGAGGGGCTTTAACTTGGCGAGAGGATTAGTTTGGCGGGGAAAAGGATGGTACATTTTGCATAGAGAGGTATACGATGTACCGTGCCGATTCATCCGGATTACAGTCGACCAACGTTTCAGCCCGGCGTCAATTACATGTTGAGCACTGTGCAAATATAGGGCCGAACTTGACCGCGTCATGGGCTATTACCACGCATTTTTAAATTCTGGGAAGTGACTATCGATTGCGGAAAATTTGAGGGTACATTGACTCACCGGTGTTGACTTAGGCTGATCTCGTGTCCGAAGGTCTTGTTGCAGAGCTCGCAGGCGAACGGCCTCTTGCCGTTGTGCGAACGCCGCGCGTGCACCTCCAGTCCATGGGGCGTGCTGAACATCTTTTCGCACTTGATGCAGGAGTACACGTCACCCAGGGGCACGGGCCTCAGGAGTCCGTGGTGGGGGTTGCCCTGACCCGTGCCTGACCCGGGACCCACTCCGACCCCGCTGCCACCTGAGACGGAGGTGGGGGTGGATGCAACCGCGGCTGCCGCAGCTGCTGCAGCGGCGGCTGCTGCGGCTGCGGCTGCGGCGGTGAGCGGCCTGTAGCGGAAGAGGTCGTCGTGGAAGGGCGGGAAGCCCAGGTAGAATGGAGGGGGTAGCACGTTTCGGTTGGTGTCCAAGTGAGAGGAGGTGCTGACCACGCTGGACACCATCTCGGACACGGACTTGGGCATGGTGTAGAGTCCGAACGGGGGAGGAGGGGCCGGGTGGTAGAACAAGGACCGCGGGATCGAAAAGGACGGATGCACCGTGTTGGGGGACACCGTCGATGCCACACTGTGCGCCGGACTAGGGCTCGGGTTCGGGTTCGGGCTGGGTGTACGGCGACCGGTACTACCCGCTCCAGGGCTCGAACTGCTACTGCTGCCTCCAAGGATGGCACTCACACTGGAAAAAATATGCAGACATTGTGGTTCACTATTGCCAAATGACACGATGTAACCTCTACAATAGACGGTACATTAGAGGTTATAACATCTCCCAAACATTTTGACAGATAGTGTGGGATGCAGGTGATGTGTAAACTGCTGCATATTAATACATGTGTAGAGGGGACAGGCATGCCACTCAGGGCCAGTATTTTAGTGGCGCTTATGACAGGCTCGCCTGGGGGAACGACTTGCACGTATGATCCATGCGGGTATTGGAGCGGCCTCTAGGGCATGCCAACATTACACCCAACTGTCCAATATGACCCCCCGGAGCGTGGAGATGCCCTTCCACTCAGGTGATGAAATTTGACACACAGGAAGGCTGTGCACAGCCACGGGGAAATGTGCCAACACGACAAGCACAAAGCGGGCTAACTCCATTGTTTGATAGGATCATGTCGCCACGTTACCTGAAAGAGTCCGCCTTGGACGAACGAGTAGGAGTAGGGGTGACGGTACGGGCCTTGACTGACGGGCTCTCGTCGGTGCTGGTTGGGGCAGATGACGGGTCTTCTCCTGCAACTGACGCGCTGTCCCAAAGAGAAGTGAACGGACCCAACCGTCCGCTCTTGTTCTGCTCCGGCGAAGAGCTGCCCGGATGAGGCGGAGACGTCGCTGGAGCCAGATTGTCCTCCGGAGACGACGAGGAGCAGCTGACCAGCCGATTCACTCCGAAGGTGATTCCTGCACGGAGCAATTTTTGATATGGACTCTCTCATTTTTTAATCATCCACTAATAAATGGATTGGAAAAATTGGAGAGCATGCATGGGGGGGGGAAGGGGGGACAACACTGCTGCATGGTGACAGGCACGTGTTGCTGATGATCCTGATGTAATTGCTAATGCATTATTCGGAAGCTTGTTTGTCCCTCTTGTGCTGAGGTTCTCCCTTTTTTAGCTGATGGATAGTGGATGGGAGACATGACCATCAGGGCGATGGTGCGGCGGTGGTTGCAGCTTTCTTTCCCATAACCCCAACCCAAAAAAGGCGGAGGAAAAAAAAAAATCTGGGAAGCAATTGGGAGAGTAGTAGAGGAGAGGCACGTGTCCCAAATGAGATGAGGAGGACATGGCTGCGGCCTGGCACACTATCTGTCCTGAGTGACGCAAGGCAGATGGCCCTCCGGGACATTTTCAGGAAAAGGACCTCCTCCCCCCCCTCCTCCTCCTCTCCCCACCCTAACAATGGGGCTGGCTCCCTCTCTGGCTGCAGCAGCAGCGACTAGGCGCTTATTTAATTATTGCTCGCCGAGCGATTCGTCAAGGCCTTAATTGGCCCGTGTTGGTCGGCGCTTATTGCCGTCGCCTGTGCTCTGTCATGACGGGAGGCTGTGGGGACAGAGGAGGGAGGGACCCAACGACATCTTTCCCCTGCAGCTCGGTTGCCGACGTGCTTTTGGGATGTTGTGATAACCCCGGCTCCTTTGGCTCGGGCCGCACCTCACATCGCTGCAATTACGATTGATTCGGTGTCAATCACCCTTGCATGTGGCAACCCCGCGCAAATTGGATCGCCTAGAATGTGGGTTCCATGTTGACGGTCCGACAAGCCCATCATTCTTGACGCGGATCAATCCAAGATCGGACAGGAACATCATGTCGGGACGTGGGGAGGCTTTCTAACGGAGACGAGTCAGTCGCGACGCCAATTAAAATTCTGCATTATTTTAACCCGCTCCTCTCAATTACTGCGGCGTATCTTCAACAATAAAGTGCGCTACGATTAATTTATGAAAATGTTATGATCCATAAGACTCTTCCTCTTTTTTTTCCATGCTCCGAGAACATCAGAGTGCACCTGCCTCCTGCCTAAAATCCCCCATTCCCAGCAAATAAGCGCCTGGTACAATACCCCCGCCTTCCCCCACTTCCCCCCCTATATCCAATGCCCCTCTGTGCCATGAATAATTCAGGCTGCCGGATTCCCCAGCGCCCGCCTCATTTTCATCGTGCAATATGGGGCTCATCGTGATTACAGCTTTGGAACCGGTCAATTATTGGCCTGCTAGCTGCTGGGAGAGACGGGGGGATAGTGGGAGGTGGGGGGGATGGGGTTGCGAATTGGGAAGGCCCTTTCACCGATTCTACACATATAGCTCACTATGACCATATAACTGCTCACTTTTCTCATTACTATTTTTTTGTGAGCGACCCGAGTGAGCCATCATTTTTTCTCCTTTTCTGCCGGCTCACTTTTTTAACCTGAGCTTTAGTAGTCTGCATAATTCACTGCACAGTAGCGATTATGTAGATTGTGTCTGCTAGAAATTTGCCATAGCGAAAGAGTAAGAAAGCAGCTTTTTTTTTGAGCAGAATTCATTGCTTCATCCGGCCTGCGCTCGTGTTATTCATCTGCAGATGCTGATGAGGATGGTGTCAGCTACACATTTGTGCTGACCTTTCTTTCTGTCGACGGCGGCTGCTGCGGCGGCTGCGGCTGCGGCGACGTCGACGGCGGAGAAGAAGGAGGCGGCGTACCTGGATGCCAGGGGCAACACGGGCATGTGCAGGGGCGGCAATGGGGGCGGCCCGTGATGGGGTGGTTCGCCCTTGCCGGTGCTTCCAGCCAGAGAGAAAGGCCCTGCCGCCGCCCCCCATAGCTGGCTGCAGTAGCTCAGCCCTAGTTCTCCTCCAGATGAGGGGAGAAATGGCAACGGCGGTGCCACCATGTGAGCTCCTGGCACAACTCCTGAAAAAATGACAAAATATGCCAAAATCAAGATAAAGATGCTTTTGGAAACTCAACTTAGTGATTTTAACCAGTGGTTCCCATAGCTCAAAATTGGCCAAAAGAGAGGATCCATTACCATACAATTTGGGCGGGGCCTTTGAGAGCAAGTTGGCCGACTGCGTCTCATAAACTTTTCCTAATCCGATTTGACTTCGCCAACAATCGGACACGTTGCCTGCTCACTCTGCCTGAAATTGCTATGCCCGTGTGCCTCAAGCCAATTTTGCACGACAGCCCAGTAGAGCAACCTGCTATGAAATTATATCACCGCTTCTCATTATATACCGCCTTGGTTCTGCAGTATAGGTTGGGTCAGATCCGAGTGATAACATGGCGCCTGTTGTGCCTTTGCTTTTCCTGGAACTACCCCACGGTCAGATCAGAATATCGTTGCATAACAATAGCCCTCTCCGATCAGAACCGAAAAATTCATTGCGTCCCCTTATAACCCTGCACGCGATTCTGTTATTTGCTGGCTGTTCGTCACAAACCAAGTGGGCCTTTTACTCTATAAGGCCAACAAAACTTCAGGGTGCTGGAAATACATGAACGTACAAGTATAACATAGGGGGGATAATTGGCTTAGATTCTATCTGGGAGCGAGGAATATATAGGCGTGCTGCTGCGGGGTGCAAATAAACATCAAAGCAATCGCACAAAATTACAAAGCAGCGTTCCCAGTGTTGAGTTACTCTTTGCCCTCGTATGATTACAAGGAGAGGTGAAATACAAATTTTTTTTATTACTTGCCATGCGAGCATACTTATCATTTTCAGAGTCCAAATGTGCCGTGTCACGTAAGAGTAGGTTTTATTCCGATGGCATCAACGTGCGTACTATTGGCGGAAACTGACGTTTGTCGATAAGGGAATTTGTGCTGCCGATTAGAGCACATATTATAGTCCAATGTATATCCGGAACATGCGGTGCACACACAATGCGGTACGTCGCTATACTACCCCTAGCTATATATTCGTGGAATGCACAGTCATTATGCAGATCAAGCTATTACTCCAAAGCATACAGGAATTTGCCCCATTAGCAATGATTAAGCGAAGTTATTTACTGCAATTTGACAATTAGCGCTGGACGTAAATTGAGATAAGCACCGTTAAAAAGCCCGTTCAGCTCGCTCTTCCAGAGGTTCAATCACTGTGTGAAAAACCTGTGTAAGCTGCTTCCAATCTGGTGCCTTCATGTGCCATTATGATTACACATGATGCCAGCAAAAGCGGGTTTTGTTTTTTTTATTGTTTCTTCACGTTGGGAGTTCGGCTTTAAATGCATTTTCTATCAGCCAGACGAACGTCGGCTGAGACAATAACATTTATAATATTTAGCATGGAATTACTTTGTTGACATAATTATACTGTACTTGCCAGCTTTCGAAATACAGTATTTATGCGCTAGCTTATTTGTACATCTAAATTATTTTCAGCTCACAAAGTAAAGGTCAGCAGCACATGTTGGATTGTTTTCGAGCGTATATAAATGCGTGTTTAATTGCTACACTACATACAGGCGTAATGCTACATGTTGATTCTGTATAGAGGAAAGCCAGCACATATTTGCGGCCTATCAGGCATATGTGTAGCTCACTTGGGAAATAAACATGCATTTCTGTAATGCTTTATTCATATAATGTTAGACTACGTACCTCGAGAGTGGTAATGGCATGAAATATAAACATGTACCTTGAGCAGCATTTATAAGTCCAATAAGGTACACGGTATATGTACAAAGCGGGTAATTTTTGGCCATCACGTATATATAACCTCCATCTTTTCACGTGATAATCACGGAAAGGTATATAGGACGTATATACATACCTAGTGTCTTTGACCATTATTGATATAAGTAATTGACTGAATATGTTGTTGACCAAGTCTATCACCTGATCCCAAGTTCCCAAGAAAGCATTTTTTTTTGTTCTGTGAGCATATTGTAATAGTACACATGTTCTAGTTGATATACATACTTGCGGCCTAAGCATGGTTCCACTCTCACAATGAATGTAGGCCTATACATCATCATCATAATGCAGGTAGTTCCTCTACCGTTCAGAGTGTGATTGTAGTCCAATAAGAGGGACGAATAAAAAGTACAAGATTCCTTTATAATCCAGAAGTAACAAGTTTAAAAAGAGAAAATACTTTGACGACCGAATGTGGTCCTGATTGTTTCCACCTTTTTTTTCTTCTTAACCTGGTTGTTGTCGTAAACAGTCCGTATAACTACGAGTTTATATACACCTATATGCTGCCTGTGCCCTTTATTTTCAACTGCTAAATTGATTAAAATATTAAAAAGTTCAAAGTACATTAAAATCCACGTGCTGATGCTTTAAGGATGGACAAAAGCAAGAAGTCAACATGGGCGAGCATTGAAATACGATGCAGTTTCTGCCAACGTGTATAATTAGAAATGTAAAATGGTTAAATAAGGGAATAAATTTTGCTGGATAGGAGGTTCACAGAATAATGATTGCCAGAAGTGGAGTGGCGCTGCGGTAACGTATGAGCTCACGGATGTTAAGGTCCCGGGTTCGATCCCATCCCGGGGACTCCCCCTTCGTCTCGTGCAGAGTTGGGTCGTCTCTGGCTTCGTCTCGGGTGGAATTTCCGCTAGACATATCCACCCGGGGGAGTTCACAAATTATGTACCATCTTGGAAACTTTGCACTGCACATTGCACATCCCCTGCTGTCATCCTGCCCGTTGGCCCGGGCGATTCAAATGAATAGGCACCAAAATGTAACACCGATCAATAAAAAATTAATAAAGGTCAAAGTGCTTGCACCCAAGGGGTCAGAAGCACTACCCAAAATTATTTATTTAAAAAAATGATTGCCAGAACAGATAGTGACTGCCATAAAAGAGACGGAAATAATATATTGTACAATAATAAGCTTAGTTCAGTTTTTTTCTTGCTGTATTCTTTTACATACGAAAGCAGTTGAAATCATTCAGAAGAGCATTTTGGCTCATAGTGACATTTTGCATAGTCCTTTACAAAACCAAAAAGGCGTGTGAAATATCATGTCCCTTTTTGGATTTGACTAATAATATATGTGACAACACATGATGTAGCGAAAATACGGTTGTAAATTCGTGAAACAATTTTTGTAATTTTCCAATTGAACAATTATTGCAGCTACGTTCTTCTTCGTGTAATACCGGTATATTTAAAACATCAGATGGTCATTGAAGGTTATTTTTAGAGCGAGTGAAATATTCTAGACCTACTATAGAGAAGCACTTTAACTGACCACCTACAATCATCTCCCTTCTATACTGATAAGGTACAAGTGCAGAATATCAGTGGGGAAAATGGCCCTTGTTATGCATGGTAGGCTTACACCATTGCGGGGAATTGCTCCAATATTACTTCCATGTCGACTGTTTAATGTTGGGTTACGCCATGAAACCCAGTGAGTGCATAACAGTGTCAGAAAATCTTTCATTTTGGTCACGCGATATAAAGGAGAAGAATAGGAAGCTTGTTGGATGTCCTGCGAAATCTGCTGGAGATGCATTAATTTTACTTCTAAACTTGTTGCATAATGTCCTGGAGTGATACTCTTATGTCATTCACGCGCGAATGGCAATAATGAATGAACTGAATGAAAACCGAGGATCAACTGCCAAGTTGCAAATGCATTCTATATTTTATCTATAAAAGTAAACAATGTACAAGCATAAATTCGATGAAATGGAAATGCATACCAGTACTTTCTGGTTTCCGATGTTCTATAATTGCACTATATGGAGTTCAACGTACCCCCACCGTTAAGAAATCAGATTGATTTATACGTAAAAGGTACAGGGGGATATATAGTGTAGACGCCACCAGCCTGCACTCCCCACCTCCTTGTCCAGGATAAAAAAGCGATGATGGCGACGCCGTGCGTGATTTACAAGGAGCCTGGGGTGAGCTCCTGGCAGCAGGTAATCCCTGGGGCAGATTTACAGCGGCCTGAAGAATGGCGGCCAAGTAGAGCTGGCGAGGGGCGTAGCTTCGGTACATTTTGGCGAAGGAAAAGGAAGGGAGGCGGAAAGGAGAAGATGCTGGTCGATGTGGGTGTGGGAAGTTCGCCTGATGGCAGCCCCTATAGCGAGGCTGCCAGATTGAGCCTCTCTGGGTGCTGGCGAAAAATGGGGCTGGAGGCCAAAGGCACAAATCTGGCTCTTCTGGCTGCTCCAGGGTTCGATCCTGCAGCCGTCTCTTTTTTTTTTTTGACAAGGATGCGGAACTTTGGACTAGTAAGTTAAGTGCATAACATGTATCGTGATGAGGCTTACCGTTGCAATATGGCTGCCACTTGAGCATTCTTGAAGCAGGTTGTTTCAATATCGACTCGAGCCACCATTACACTTCGATTAGTACGTATCCGTTCAGGTCGTGCAGGCAGAGAAATAATCCCCATCCATCCGTCTGACTTCCTCCAATCTCAACCGATAAGCACTAACAAACAGCAGAGGCGAGATTTATGGGAGTAATCTTTGGGTATAGGGATTAACCTCCGCCTCCTACATGTGAGCAGATGGATTAGAGTCTCCTATATTACATAGGTTCTCCTGCTATGTCACGCAATTTCCTGGGCTCTGTCTCCTCTTTTTTTTTGGTGGGGGGGTCTAACATCAAAATTTCAGGTATTCGTGCTGAATCCATGGCCGCACGATTGTCTTTAGGGTAGTGCAGTTATCTGTATACAGTGTACCTGCGGCTAATAAAACCGGGGTCTCTGTGGAGAAATCAATTTGTGATTGTGTCCTGGCGGTGGTCAGGGTTAGGCCAGGGCTTCAAGAAGAGGTCACTAATCTCCAGTTACGTGGCTGGTGGTGATGGGAAGGTTGGAGTTTTGTTTGCTTTGGCATGTACTGTGAGGTTGGGCTTTGCTGGGCTTTCAATCACGGTAGCCAAGCCGGATAAGATAAGCGGCAGATTAGGGAAGATCAAAAGTTGTGGGGGGGGGGGGG
>KZ538375.1:23268-41488 GCA_000934665.2 Catajapyx aquilonaris
GGGGGGGATTTGGTAGAAATTGTTGTTGCCCTCAGTGCCCTTGTCTGAAACGTAATACTGGGAGTTAGATTTATCAAGCAGTGCATTTAATGCTGAACTGTATGTGCAAAGATGTGAACGGGCACTGCCATTTCTTACTGGGGTCGAATAACTGATATTTTTCGCTAAGATTCAACGTCAGAGTTGATTCAATATGATCTGATCATGTCTCTTTCAGTATAGTCATTATCGTCAGTTGATAATGAATGTCAAGTGCAAATGTGTTTGAATTTCTAGCTATGGTGCGCGCGCAACCGATGGTTACAAAATCTTATACACTGGCTGCATATTATAGTTTTCTATTGCGGGAATAATTTCATAAAGTAAACTATGTCGAGGGTACAGCCGTACAGGAAGGATTAAACATAATATTCCAGCAATGAATCGGCATTCTATACTATACTGTGGCAGTGATGTGTATTTTATCAGCTTTATAGTGGCGTATACTCAGAGCAGCTGTCGTCGGTGGTTATTGCACTATCTTTTAACATCTTATATTTAGTGACGGATTACTCTATATGAATGTTGACCCACCCTGTAGGTACACATGAGTCTATTATTTCTGTCGATTAATACTGATGGATATACCGTTGAAAACTGAATCCATTAAATTTTACAGTCGCTCTACAGATTGTTTCATCACCGCAATTGTCGTTAATATGAATGAGCGCATGAGATAATTATTAAACCGAATTGCATTCCGTATATAGTACAGTATACATGGGATGTGACAATACTAATAACATATGTGTGCCATTATGGTGATATTGAAGGTGAGAACACCACATGCAGTTTAAAGTGGCATTTCTTCTTTTCAGTTAGGCGCTTGGCGGCTGCAGATCTTGGTTACGAAGAAATCATGGTAAGTTTAGTCTGATCATTACGACGCGGGATTATTTTTTATATCTCTTGTGTCGTGTTTAAACTTAACGTCAATGCTTACCCTGATAATCGTATAAACGTGTCTATTGCGCTCCGCTGACGTATATTGTATTATAAATCTTCAGAGTGATTCAACAAGCTAAGGTTTGGAGTTATTTAATAATCTGGCAATGATTCAAGTAACTTATTTACTAGTAGGCTATGGCGTTATCGTTTACAGTGTTTGCAGTTAGTGGGTTGCAGATTTCGTCAAAGATGCATTTTAACGGCCGAGTCACCAACATCAACGAGAAGCAAACGAGAGTAACTGATAAACTTATTACGAGCCAAAAAGGTCGCTAATTGAAAAGGACATCCGTTTAAATAAATATTGTTTTCATAATTCAGTTATCGATCATTCATATATCTATAAGTTAGTTTGACAACTTTTCTTTTTGCATTGTTAAGCTGCTTGTGTCTTTTGAAATATGGGAAGTAAAGCTATTTTGTATACTGCTTTTCAAATATACCGGTAGATGAAGCCTTTTTGAGTTTGAGACAATAATTCTTTCTCTAAAAATTCGGTACTTCAAATTTTGAAAGTCGGTGGGGAACTCAGCCAACATGTATTAGGCTTACCAAAAAGAGGCTGCTTTCTTTTTGAAATCCCTTTAACATCAGAGCATGCCGCCTCAGATGTCGTGTAAATATTGCCAAGTTCATTCATCAATTATTCAGTCTGTTACAGTCGATAGTTGTATCGTTCGCCTCAGGGCACATTACGGTAAATATACACATCGTACAGGCTGTACAATCATATACGATTCCGTATGGGTATAACTTACTCTGCGTAGTTAGCGAAGGGTGTGGCGTATCATCTAACCGTTTAATTACCCTGCTGCCTGTACAAACGCACAAAGTCATCAAGGATATATCAATCGTGACTCCTCGCGTGTACATACGCCTCATTGAACTGTACGCGATACAAACAACTGCGTCGTTTGGCCTGTCCCATCATATATAACGAAAAGAGAAATCAGCCATTTTGCATCCATGGTATGAATTTTCAGCATGTGGAAGAAAAAAGACGGAGCGCAACTCCGACTCTTTTACTTTTATTCCTGGGAGGGTATATGGTGGTGCTGTCAAAGGGGAAATAAGGGCTCTTATCCCGAAGAGAGCTTCGGCCACAAGAAGCGCTCTCGCTTCCCTTCGCCTTAATTACCACGCCCTTCTTTTCCGGATTAATTTGCACCCCAACATCCCTCGGGGAGGCCCAATTCCCACCTGCCAGGTCGCTGCAAATGGAAGCTGCGGCGCAGACTCTAGATATATACCGTCATCATTTTTCCTCCCAGAAAAATTGACCACAATCAGTTGTCTGCGGAGTGGCCAGCAGGGAGTTGGTCTGTACGCTTTTGGTGAATCAAAGATTATTGTTATTAATAGAAGGGTGTATACGTAAACATTGTGAAAAGATAATCACGTTACCAAATGTAGTGAGTTTTCGTTGAATCTTCTTGAAGTAACAATTTCATGCAGACAGTATTATTGCATTGGCATATAGAAAATAATATGCAGACTACAAAATTGTGGTTTATTCCTCTTTACCCAATAATACAGGGTTAATGTCACATTGTTTACGGAATTTATGCCATTCCCGGAGAGGGATTTTCATATTTGCTTTTAAAATTTCATTGTGAGGTTCATAATCTATATTCATTTCGGTGCTTCAATTGAAATGTTCGGTTCAGTTAGAGGTTTTTGGCGTTTTGCTCATTATGAAACTATTTTTGAAGTCAGTTAGGGCGTACTTTGAGTGGTTATATCAAAAGTTTTAGCTAATAATATTAGGCCGAATTGTATCATCTATCCGAGCTCTGAATGGCAGTGAATTTCCGATTGCCATCAAAATAATGTCAAGTATGGAGCCCACTTTTCAGGCGCCAAAACCCATTAAACCTATAAACTTAATATTAATAATGATTCATTTGATAACCACTGAAGTAGTTTCAAATGTAACTGATTAAAATAAGTAGTTTAGTACAAAAATTCTCAACTAAAGCGGTCTTTTCAAGTATAGAATATAGGCTATACCAAAAAGAAAAAAAGTCTGTGTCAGTGTGGCAGATTGTACAACATGTAATAATACACATAACTCACGACACTTATTCATCATTCTGTATAGTTGGTCAGAACTAGGAAAAACAGCAACAGATTGGCCACAAATGAATATACGTATTACTGTCAGCTGATTCCGAAACATTTACTGATTTCTTTATTGGTTCTATGCAATAAATATGTCATATGTGGTCATGTCACAAAGGGAGACACTCCTCCAATGTAATTCTTATTGGATGTATTTATTGTACAGCGAGATTTGTTCACGCCGTTTTGGTTTTCTTTCTTTTGTTTTTAGCACGGGGTGGTTTTGGTCACAGCTTTCTGCATAATTATGCTACTTTCAGAAAGTTAAATATGCACAGGAATTAAGACAATAAGACGTCGAGATATGCAAATGCTACGATACCTCACATGTATTTTTTCACTTCCGAAATGCGCCTCTTTGTAATGGCATAACTTACGTAAGTAACGCTGTCTTGCATGTAATGATAGCTAGTCAACTGCTGCAACAGGAGCATTGATATTTATCGTCAGGTTTATGACAGGTTGTGTGAAAGTTAAAATTTGTTATTCCACCTAGATCAAAATAATCTTGATGAAGAATTTATTATTCGGTATAATATACGGTACTTTCTATACCCAATCACAGTGACAGTCTCATGGATATATATTACATAATATAAGCTTGTACAGTTATATACAGTAACTATTCATGTTAGTTAACTTTGATGGTTAATTACTCTGGTCTAACATGGCCGTTGGTAAACTATTTCACGCTGATATATTATTATATAATGGATATAATTATCAACGCAAGTAAGTGTAGTCCATAATACATTTTACAAGATGCGCTTTTTTATACATTACTATATTATAATATAGACCAATGATATATACCGATCAATTTTGGTCACTGGTTTGGTGAAGCACTTCAGACACACCAGAATTAGGAAAACAGTCACCACTCATAACAACAAACCATGTAAGAAGCCCGTATATTTTTTCTCTCCAATATCCTGGTGCTGGCATACAAGCGTTAGCAGATGAAAGGTTTTTTTTGGTCCCACACATTGATCATGCTTTGTGCTGGCGATTGTACAACGCCAGAGTTAGCCAAACCTTTTTTTTTTGACAGAGCCTATACAGATTTAAGTGTGCTGCAATTCCGCCGGAACAATTCTATGCCACTATACAATTGTCAGGCAAGTTTAAATCGCAACTTAATGCACAATTCACTGCAAATGTAGTTTTGCTGACCTTTTAGGTTTTCTGTGGTTTATTTTAATTTTAGAACTTTTTACTACCATTCTGATATGATATACCGATACTATACATACTGTGCAACTTCTGCTCGATCCGATATCGTAACATATCAGCCCCGTTATTCCGCTACCACACAAGACAAATAAGCGGCCCCCAAATAGCTATAATCACGATAGGTTTATAGATATAAGGTTAGGTTATTGCATTTGTTATTATTCGACTCAACCAACAAAGTTATCAGATAGAGCGAGGTATACAGGGGGACTTCATTCCGAATTATTGCCTTATCCGATGACGCCAATATAGCAGTTGCTGTGCACCACGAAGAGCCGGCGGAGGCCAGCATCGGCTGAATAATTCAGAAAGTGAGCAAATCCCAAACTAAAGCTTGGAATCGGGGATATTAGATTCCAGAGGGACTCTCCGAATGAGATAAGGACGACGTGGCTTTCTTCCTCTCCCTCCAGATATTTCCTTCAAATCCCTCCGTCAAAAACTATCCGTAAACACGTCGGATAATCTTGTTTGAGGGCTGAGGAGGAGAAAAGAAGGGAGGAAGAAATACACTTCTTCACCGTGGAATCAATATAGGATATTATATACCGCATATAGAGTCTCTATGATAGATTAGGTTCGATGTGGCATCCGATCCTCTTATCAAGTCGGAAAGAGCAATCTCTTTGGGGGAATCTCCCCAAAGGATTTCCGCCTTATATTTCGGCTGCCCAGTTTTTAATGCGATAACTGCCCCCTTTTAAGTGATTTATTTATACACCTTAGTCATCAGGACTTATCGGATCTTTTGAGAACGGCAAGCAGGGATGTCTCAGGCCGCGGGTTGCGACCCGCCTTTTACCCACTCCCCGGGCTGAAAATCCCATTAGTTTCCCTCGAAATCAACGCCTGTCCCGGTCTGCTGCTGCCGCCAGATGAATCGCCAATTTGATTTCCTAATTAAGCTAATCACGCCCGAGTAATCCGGTTGCCGTCCTAAATACTGGATGATCTGCCAGGCATCTCGCGGATCTGAATCATCTTTCTCTCCGAGCAGTGGGAGATTCAGGCTGGATTTAAGCAGTAATTTTATGCGAAATTGCCTGCGATGCTAGTAAGAAATATGTTCCGTTCATCAATTATATGCAATTATGCTGTTCTGGCGAATTTTATGTGAAATTGCTAGTTATTCGGGGGGTTCACTCGAATGTGCGGAGGTCACTCACCGTCCACTTTGCCCTTTGGTGTGACGACCCGGAAAGCACTGCTGCCCACGCTGCCCATCATGAACGTGCCTGATCCGACCACCCCTCCACCACTTCCTGCCGCTCCTCCTCCTGCGCTGGTGGTCACCACTCCTGAAGAAGGCGCCAAGCTCGAGTCCTTGAGAAGTCTGAGCAGGTTGAAACCCAACGATGCGGAAGCTGCGGCCGCAACAGCTGCTGAGCTGACCGGCGGCTGCACCTGATGACCTGCTGGCCCCTGAGGCTGCAGGTGATGATGCTGCACCATATCCCCGCCGACCATCTCCGTGGAACTACTACCACTGCTGCTACTACTACTGCTCCGCTGGTGATGCTGGTGGTTCAGATGCTGGTGAGCCTTACTGGAGGCTTCCATGCCAAAGAGGGAAGGTCATCACCGCACAGCACGCTCATCCTCCTCCTCCTCCCTTCTGGTGTGTCATCGGTCGACCCACACGTGCATGTGTGGTGCGTGAGTTGAGTGGAGTGGATGAGAGTGAATTGAGTGAGTGTCGGTTGTGGGTCTGGCGCCTGCACCGCCGGAGCCCCGACTGAGCTGCGGTCAGCCGCTGATGGCTGATGGAAGATTATGGATCCGCCAGAGGGTGGGGGTGGAGAGAGCTGGGAGGGGTGGAGGGGTTGGGAAGGGTGGAGTGGGCGTGTACAGGGACGGGTGATTTGCTCCAGGGGGAGGAGTGCTGGGGAAAAATCCAACCCTTGTCGCAACAATGCATACTTAATATCTTGTGCTGGAAATTCAGGATGCACCAAAAGTCACTTTTATTGACCCCTCCCGCGAGACTTGATTTGCGCCACCGGGCATGTCGAGCAGCGCAATTAGACTGGGTCGAGGCGGGTCGAGGCAAGGCAGTTATCATTAGAGGCATAAAGTAAGCTAAAGAGCAGGTTTGTGGGGCGCCACAGTTGCGCCAAAGTTAGAGCTCGCCAAGAGGGCAAAGATTTTCGCCGAGTCCGGCGGAACAAGGCAGAAGACGGAGGAGGCCTGGGATTGGCGCAGGAATGGGGGAGGCCGATTAGGCGGGAGAGCCCGTGATTGGCAGTGATTGGGGGACTGCGCCACGCCCACAGCCACCACTGGCGGCGCCGTTGCCTTGGCAGAACGGATGACGTCACTGCCACCCTCCTCCCCCCCTCCCTCCCTC
This sequence comes from Catajapyx aquilonaris, assembly GCA_000934665.2. NCBI lineage: Eukaryota > Metazoa > Arthropoda > Diplura > Dicellurata > Japygidae > Catajapyx > Catajapyx aquilonaris. Next base: position 29,957 of record KZ538375.1, read on the forward strand.
CCTCCAAAAGCACACTGCTGGATACTACACAGCACTGGAGTCCGTTTGATTCCTGCATGTTGTGTGATGTAATCGTTCGCTGGTTGGGTTCAATTCGGAGCAGGCTGTTGGAAATCGACGGATCGTTGGCCCGGATCAACAATCACACTCGACAGAAAGCACTTCTCGCCGAATTTTTTGGTTGGGTTTAAAGGGTGGATGAGCTGCAATTCCAGCATGTTGCGAAAATTCATAAAATCAACCACTGTTTTTGCTCGGTAAAAATATACGTTGCGTGAATATTCGGAAACAGTCGTTGCGCTTTGGTCAACTCTGGTAACGATATTGGCCTGAATTTCGGCAAATCCAATGCATAAAAGTTGCCCGCATATTCCATTTCAGTCTATGTGAAAAAAAACTGGCTCAATAGACTGCATATAATTATATCTGTACTGAATAATCAAGTGCGAAGATCGTTTACGAATAAAACATGCTTTTGCTGGTTCGAACTTTACATGTTTGGAAAGTCGGAAAGAGAATTCATGCATAAGTTCGTAATATCGCCGGTCATGCTTGCGCATATTAAAGAGTATATCGGTACAGTATTATACACTCTGTCGGATTTGTCCGTTCTTGTCTTAGTAAATTATTAAATGTGAATGTTACTGTATTCCTATAATGTAGAATTACTAGTTTTTCTGGGTTTTTGCGTGCATGCCCATATAATTACAGTTTCCGTATGTATAGGAGTAAGTAACATTTTACTGATTCTGCGTATTATTAACTCTTGTTATTTTCGAAGTTACTTTTAACTCTTACAATATTAGCTCCTATTATTATGTTGAATATGCCATTAATTTATTCAGGCCTTCAGTTTTGATTTCGATTATGTCCAACTGGATCACTGCATGGGCCAATTTTTAGGAATAAATCGACTCTCAAAGGATGCATTCATCATTCGGTATAATATTAGCAGTTAGCATTTTTGATAGCCTATAAAAGTCGTTGATGAACAATAAGCAGCTTAGTGCGAAAAATCTATAATTACAACATCTACGGACTGTAATTACGTATATTCTACAGTAAAACTTCTATAAGTCGAACTTCCCTAAGTCGAAGATCTCTATAAGGTGAAGAAAATGATGAGCTTGGTTGGTCACAATATAAAATAATAGCCTGAAATAAACTTTCCTAACTCGAATTTCTATGACTGGAAGTTCTCCATAACTCGAAGTGCTGCCTGGGCCTTACGATGGGATATCAATGCATTTTCAGTCTCCCTCTAAGTCGAAGTTCATGTTGGCGAGTACGGAAAATTTTCTAATTTCCCAGTATTTTACATTGTGACCAACCAAGCTCATCATCTTCTGCGACTTATAGAGATCTTCTACTTAGGGAAGTTCGACTTATAGAAGTTTACTGTATATAGCAACTGCTGTATTAGACCATCTGGGAATAATAAGACATCTGAATAGAGGCTTAACAAGCTACACAAAAATAATTGATTCGGGCAATATACTCAGCTATTAGCGGTAACTAATAACGACCCTGATACTTGGAACACCCTATTTCATAATGCAATAGACTATAGCTAAAGGCCAAAAACCCACGGCACCATTTATATTTTATGCTTTATTATATATAGCTAGGTTTACTCAATCAATACTGTGTGAAGAATGACCCATTGGAAGAATAATTGCATCTCACATCAAGGATATAGCCCAGCATCACTTTGTGCAAGCCAGGACCCCCTTGCGTATTAAACAAATAAAATAAAGTTATATACGCACATCGCCTATGCAGTAATAATAACATTATACGTGATGGAATGATTTTTACAAGGAAATCATACATTGCTGTAAAAAGGATGAAATACGAATCATATTTTCATTTTGAAGATATTGTGTATAGATATTGAGGACCTCCTCCTCAATATCCGCTGGCAACCCCATATCTGTTTGGGAAACGCCGTGAAGATGATGATGATGATGATGATGATGATGATGATGATGATGATGATGATGATGATGATGATGTGTACAGAACAAAAATGCAAAATATATTTTACCAGGCTGTGCCGTGTAAATGCAGTGCAGTGGTCCAAAATATACTTGTCCAACTAAAATGACTATATATAACTATTTGTTGGGATTAAGCTGCTTATTTCGTATCAGTTACTTTTGCACAGTCACTTTTATTGGTTATTATACCTGGTAAGTATTCGTAGTTGCTATACAACTGTATACACTGTGTGCTATACTCCCTATTATCCGGGATCTAATTACTGCACAGGTGTCGCTGGATAATCGGAAAACACTGATAATCTGAAAGTGGTCTTAATATATAGCCACCATAAAAATGAGCTATTTACAGGTTTTAAATGTACGGTAACTTATACTACTGTACAGAGAATATGCTGCTTGGTTGAATCAAAATAATAAAATTTACCATATATTTTTACCTTTATCTTCTTGAAAAAGTATGTTACATTATTTTCTTCGTTGGCGAGACAGTCATATTGACATTTTTTGGACTTTAATTTTATTTGTTGGCGATGCACGGATAACCCGCTCCCTGATAGTCGGGAGTATACAGTGTATTTGGTTGCGTGTATGCTATACCCATCCTTTTTAAAGACTCCAAGGAACGTGATGGCATGCACAAAGTGGGTTCCGTCAATGATGTGTGATGACAATATATAGTATTGTTACAATTAGGGCGACACGGTGGCCGAGTGGTTAGCGCCGTAGTCTTCCACCTCTAAGGTCCCGAGTTCGATCCCCGGGTCGGACGGAGGATACTTATGTGGATAGAGTTTCGATGGGTTCTCTCCGTGTTCGCGTGGGTTTTCTCGGGGTTCTCCCGTTTCCTCCCACTATCAAAATCTATCACATTACAGGCAAATGATTAAAGTCGGTTATTCAAAAAATGATCCCCTAAGAGGCCCAAGGGGCCTATCACGGGGTATCCATTATTATTATTATTATTATTATTATTATTATTATTATTATTATTGTTATTATTATTATTATTATTATTATTATTATATAGTATTGTTACAATCTGTCATTCCCAGTCGGAAATCAGTACTTGGGAAATACTGTACTTTGAAATGCAGAGTTTTAAAGGACGATTCAGTTCCACATATACAGGGTGTTCACGAATTCTTTTGCCAAAAATATATGGGAGGTATAGGGGGTGCATATGGACGAAGAATGACATGGGCCTGAATGGCTGGCGAGTGGCGACGACGCGACGTTGACGTCGACGATGTCTGTCCTGATAAGTGTGGATCCCCGTCCATACCGGCATCGCTGGTTTCCGGAGTCAGGCGGTTGAGCAACGGTCTGCGGCAGGCCGGTATCCTTTCTGTCGACAGCCGTGAAGTTAACTTTTCTTCCGCCTGGCGGCGCTGGAGGCCAAAGGGACCCCGCAAGGCGCGCTGCTCAAGTGGATGGTGACAATAGGCAGAGAGGGGCGACCACGGGTGGCCCACGTTGCTGGCACAGTGGCACAGGGGGGATTCCAGTATTTTACATGCCCAGGATGTCTGCTAGCCCAAAGGTCAGCATCCCAGAGGAATCAGACGTAATGCCAGGGTCAAAGTTTGCACTCCAGACGTTCACCTAGACTAGAGCCTTCCTTATTACTTATTAGTTATTTTTAATTACTGGGTTCAGCCATGTTAAAAAGCAGGACCAACTCGAGTGCATACTTTGCATTCCAAGGCTCAGTTTGGAGTGCAGACTTCAAAGTAACAGTAACAATAATAATATTTTGGAGTGCAAATATATAGCACCTTTGCATCCAAATATTTCGACCCCTGCATTGTGAGCCCAATAATAACTAGCATTTGGGCTGCTTCCAACACCCTTTTTACTATCCTTTCCTATTAATTTGAAATTGGAGGGTTTAGATTTCTTCTTCCACCTCCTCCTTTGTTGAAGTAGTAGTTATGACTTATCATTACACTGCTTTCTTACAGTAGTGAATGATTCAAGGTTAAACTGGTTTCCATTCTTGTGTAGGTTCGACAACTTATGAGTGGCAGGGTGCACAGGGGTGCGATTATGCAAGGTGAGCCACAGAGGGAACCTACAGTGGGAACAAGTCCCACTTACTAACACTGGGTCACCGTGGGGTTTACAAAGTAAGATTCGAAGTATTGAACCCTGCTTTTTCTGCTGCAGCCGTTGGCCAGGTACCAGCCAACACTGGTCCAGCAGTTGTATGCACTGTGGGATCTACTAGTGCAGGGCAGGGCAGACTTCGGTACTGTATGTTCAAAACATAAATTATTGTCTGTTGCAGTGGATTGAGTGGCTACGCCTGAAAGGTGCATCTGCTGGTTGAAGAATAACTCCAACACCTCGTACTATTTTTTTTTTTAAATTAGCATAGGCCTATGCCAGGCTTATATTCCATTTCCATTATTTTGTCAGCATACTTTTACCTCAGTCACTTCAGCAGAAATGTTTTGAACATACAGAAGTCTGCCCTGCCCTGCACTAGTGCACTAGTGGATCCACAGTGCATACAACTGCTGGACCAGTGTTGGCTGGTACCTGGCCAACGGCTGCAGCAGAAAAAAGGAGGGTTCAATACTTCGAATCTTACTTTGTAAACCCCATGGTGACCCAGTGTTAGTAAGTGGGACTTGTTCCCACTGTAGGTTCCCTCTGTGGCTCACCTTGCATAATCGCACCCCTGTGCACCCTGCCACTGACAAGTTGTCGAACCTATACAAGAATGGAAACCAGTTTAACCTTGAATCATTCCCTACTGTAACTCTGTAAGAAAGCATCTCAAGAAGAGTGTAGTGATAAGTCATAACTACTACTTCAACAAAGGAGGAGGGCACTCTAGATAAAAGTCTGGAGCGTAAACTTTGTCCCTGGCATTACCTCTAATCCCTCTGGGATGCTGGCCTTTGGGCCAGCGGCCAGCAGACATATTCCTGGAATTTTCCCCTCCGCTGTGCCAGCAACGTGGGCCGCCCGGCTCTCCGGCCCCGGCGCCCGGCCTATTGCTTATTGCCTATTGTGTGCCTATTGTCGCCTTATGCGCCTATTGTTGCCTATTGTTGCCTTATGCGCCTATTGTTGCCTATTGTTGCCTTAAATGTGCCTATTGCCGATCGCACTTGAGCGCAGCCCGCCATCTGCCGCCATCGCCGTCCGTCCCGCAGGCCGGCAGCGCCGCCAGGCGGCTGGCCGGGAACTTCACGGCTGTCGACAGAAAGGATACCGGCCTGCGGCAGTGCGAGCGCCTGACCCTGGCAACCAGCAATCCAGGCATGTGCGGGGGTATCCACACTTGTCAGGATAGACATTGTCGATGTTAAAGGTCGACATCTTCAAAACTAATCGTCGTCGGCCTTTTGGATCCAGCATGCCATGCCTCTTCCATACTCACCCCCTACCACCTGTATCATATTGGCAGAAGAATTCGTGAACACCCTGTATATTTGAAACTAATAGCGTACTCTTGGTATCAAGCTTGAGATTCATTTAAAATAACTGTGAAAAAGTATTGCCGCAGATCACCAAGTTCCTTCCTGTCCACTAATACGGTTAGTGTTAGGCTGAGAGTATCCCATAACAATCGTCGTACATTGAGAGTAATTAATAATATAAAAAATAGCATAGCAATAGCAGTAATTATTGGATACAAATATTAGCTTGAGTGTGTGTATCCATCCTTTTAAAATCCTGATACAGGTTAATTGCCACTTATTAACTTTCTAAATTATTTTGTTCGCTGTAAAACTTTGGCTGTAATTCAACAAGTGGTTGGTCATGTCTTTGTTCATATACAGCAAGTTATGCATTTCAGTCTTCCTTATTCATTTATTTTTATTTATTTATTTATTTAACTACCCCGTGATAGGGGAGTCTTCCTTATAATATACTGCTTATGCACTAAGCATGCGTCATGCATACTTTGGTTGACTTAGAGAATGTAATGACTAATGACCTATTCTCTTATCTGCAGGATATTTAATGGCTACAGTAGATATGTAACTTATGTCTATGTACGTATCATACAATCTTCAGTGTTGTTTTGATAAAACCAATAATACTTTCTGGATATTATAGTCATATGAATTGTTCACATCTCTTTGTGATAGATTATTAAACGCTGCCTCCTATTACCAGATTACTTTAAACATAACTACTTACATATTATAGGCCTACAGAGTGTTCACAAATTCTTCTGCCAATATGACACAGGTGGTAGGGGGTGAGTATGGAAGAGGCATGGCATGCTGGGTCCAAAAGGCAGGCGGTGATTCCCGATTCGTTTTGGAGATGTCGACCTTTAACATCGACAATGTCTATCCTGACAAGTATGCATACCCAGCACATGCCTGCATTGCTGGTTGCCAGGGTCAGGAGCTCGCACTGCCAGACTGTTGATCAACCGCCTGACTCCGGCAACCAGCGATGCAGGCATGTCCATACTGGTCAGGATAGACATCGTCGACGTCAACGTCGTCGGCGGCCTTTCGGGCCCATGCCATGCTTCTTCCATATATTATGTACCACCTACCACCCATATCTTTTTGGCAAACGAATTCGTGAACACCTTATTAATGCCAAAACTATTTAACCACTCCGGATATTTCGGTTTTGCACATTCACGACTTCTGCAGCATGTTATTCTTTCAGCACTTTGAGTCTGCTGCTGGTGTAATGAACATATGGATTTCTACAAGTTCAAAGTTTGTTGAGGCTCCGGAGAAGACTGTAAACCGTACTGTAGTGCTGTTAATTCATGTGATAGCAGATAGTAACTTCCCGATTAACCTCTGCAAATAATTTTGTAACCTTCATATTATGGATCAATTGTAAAGACTCTTTTGCACCTTTATATACTGGACGTTGTCAGAAGGTTGTTGTTCTTTGTTGGGTTTTTAAAAACTGTATCGTACAGCTTCGTAAATCTCATTATCAGAATGATGTCCCCATTAACATTTACCAATCGTATTCCTTTAACAAAATATGGCGCAAATGTTACCGTATGGATTATTTACGTATATAATACCAAAAGAACCAATTATAGGATCAATCGCATTAATTGTTAATACTGTATGAGTATACAGAAGCCAGAATGAAAAACATGTAATTTTATGGTCTGGACCATTATGTACAGTAGTATGTGCGACATAGTGTACGACAAAATTGCCTGCAAGCATCATTTCCAGGAAACAAGAAGAGCAGCCAATCCGCACCAGTTTTGAGAGAGATTTTCATCAGTGTAGCGGAACATCTTGACAAGCAAGTTGGGCAAAAGACGCGCACTTGACGAGAATGTTGATGGTGACAAATGATGTACCACTTAGCCTCCAGCAGTGTGTGTGGAAATGAGCAAGAGTTGTATACTGCTGCAAGAAGAGTAATTAAGTGCGTGGGTGAAGGCTAGTTAGGAAAGATCGCAGGGACTCTGACCGCTGGCTTGAGTGGTCACTCCCAATTGAATACTTGGGGATGTTAACCGAGGGCAGCAGGGACAGAAAACGTCGATAATACACACGCCTACATAGTCACATTCCAAATGTGGGCTGAGAAAGTTTGGAAATTCAGGCTCAGCTATGATTAAGAGCACCATTCAGTATAGGGTATATATAGAGGCCAAAAAGCCTATCATAGGCAATCTTCTCTTGTAGCCGCTCGTCCGCTGAACTCACCCCAAATCGGATTTGCGGCGAAACACGATCCGCCAAGAGCGTCTGCTGCTGTGCCCAAGCTGGAGCGTCGTTGGCGTCGGCGCCCCCCCCCCCCCCCCCCCCCCNATCCCTGCTGCCTCCCCCTGCCTTTCGGATTTTATCCCAGGCTGGTCTTATTGCAAGAAGAGCTGGATCCCACCTCCTTCGCCTTAATCCAATTCATTAAAGAGTGCGGTGGAGGGCAGCTGTCTTCCTGCTTGCGCCTCATCAGAGTCCTGTGCAAAATGGGTCTGCTGACTTTTTCCTTTGGATGGCCCTGACTCTTTTCTTTTCCCCTAAGCCCCCAACCATCCTTTGGCCCTAATGACGGGTTGTCCTGACTCAGTCTGCCACCTTGTGCTTAGCATGATTTGTGGTCTAATGCTGCTCGGAAGGCCTCATTATCTTGTTTGGGGAATTGCTGGCCCCAAGTGCTATAAGTACCTGCTGCTTGTTGGTGGGATGCGCCGCGGGTTTCGTGACGGACCTCGAGATAGAGTTGGTCACACGGGCTAAGTGCACACTGCTGCCTTGCATGACATGTGTCCGTGTCAATCGTGATTATTAAAACGACTTTCGGAAGCGTTGACGTAGGTCTGCGCTTACATGAAGGACACCCAGAGCTGCTTATGGGAGGAGCATTTTCTGCTCTCTTTGTTTGACAGACCAACACGCAATTCCTGGGGTGCTTATTATAATGGATATTAATATGCGCGTCAACCCAAGTCGCTGTTATGTGCTTACAAGACACTTGGCGTGACTTGTACGTTTTGCGGAAAACTGTGCGGTTGCGTAAGTTAACTGTTATAGGAGTCAGCTGTTGGGCGTGCCAAATTGTCCTGCGTATTAGAAAGGATGCGAAGGAATAAGAAGGCTACAAAATGTCTAGAAAACAATGTCGCCCGTCGGTGATCACAAAATTTTTCTGTGAGTTATGAGACACCGACTTGTTTAGGGTTTTAATACGTATATCGTATATGCCAAAGACGTGCGTCATGTTGAAAGTTCACAATCAAGACAATGTTACAGTCCCAGTTGAATTAAATTTTATTTATTTTCAAGGCGAAACATGTGGGCAAATTAAGCGGCACTGATGAAACGGTCCAGAAAATGCACATGCTGTGGGAGACTCGGTCATTATGGTAGAGTGTAATAGGCGATGTCTGATAGTTTTTAAATTCATATTTGACATTTTGCCAGTTCTCCCTCTGGTCAAATCTAAAATCGCTTTAGGGAGTGACCGTTAATGCTCGTTAATGCGAATTAAAGGATGAAGCTTTTTGTATGAGAATTTAAACTAATTATTGTTCATTTATTCATGAAATTGCAATGTGAATCTATTTGGCTCAAGGGTTCTGACTGGAACTATACACGTACGGGTTTTCCGTATTCCTATACAGCCCAGTATACGTGCAAGCGAGGACTTATTCATTTACATTCTCCCCTCCCCCCCTTTTATACGGACTTCCCGGACCACCCTCGGACTTCCCCCGGACTACCTGTACGGACCGCTATAAGGACTACCCTTAGTGCTTAGTGAATAACTCACCGCCTACAAGGGTATAAACTCCTAATGCGGACAATAGAGGAACACTATAAGCAGCAGAGATGTCATTTACTCCCTGCAGCGACTTTATTAAAATAATTAGCGCTAATTAACGAGTGAGTGACAGTGTGACACCATCTTGTGTGCCACGAATACAAACTTTACGACACTTCAGTCACCTCGCCGACTATTTTTGACACACCAGATATCAGTGGAGCTTTAAAATAGCATGGTATGATAGCTAATATTTGAAATGAAAAAGTCGAGGTTGCTGGATGGGACGCATACATACCAGGATATCTCGGGATATGCCTATATCTTGTGTTTGAAGCCCGTTATGCCTCATTTACGAGGCAGCAGAAACCAGTGACACGTTTATATGTATAAAGTGATCTTCTATAATATCTATATATAGTCCCGAGAAGTTTACCATAGCACGTTGTCGAAATCATAAAACATCGTAAATAAAGCACTTGGGGTGCCAACCCTCTTTAGTTTTTCCCTGATCCATCCAAGGATCCATCTGTGCTGTAAGTTGTGAATTATTTTTTTCCTTTGAAAAATCGGTACAGCTTTAACCTGCATGGTGGTTAAAATGGCTCTCTTAAAATCGTTCTCATCTGCAGATTTTTTTTTGTTTACAACGGTATTGCATTTGAATCATTTCATTTCCGACCCGGTCAGTGATTTACAAAACGTTATGCCTCGTCCCAAGAAAGAGTTGGCATGCACTCATCATGGTAAATGGAGACCATCTAATTAGCCTCTGTCACATTTTCCATTTTTGCAGTAATTGATGTCGCGCAACTTATTTGCCTTCCTGAATGGGCCTGCTGGGCAGCTGTGTTTTTGCAGTAAAACAGCCAGTCGAGAGGCTTTGTTATTCTTGTGTTGATTGTGGAGTGATTTGAAGTGAGGTGGTCGTTGAATGTATATATGCAAGTGAGTGGTACATGGCATATGAGTGTGGGTGGCATGGAAAAGGGCGGATGGAGCGGAGCCGGGAATTGAAGTCGGCGGCGGCTTCCTTGGCAGCGTTGGCGCCACTGACTCGGGCCCACATGCGTTGTGACAGGCGCAATGAATGAAATATGCGCGCGTTTGGCGGCGCAATAGACCTGGCGCCGACGGTCTGGGTGCCCCATCAGATTCGGGGCTTGGAGCAGGGGTGGGTGGCTGCTGCATCATGATGGGAGAACAGGACCAGATTCACTCACATCGCCGCTACTTCCCACCACTCAGCTAATAACATCTTCACCACTCCTCCAGCTGCATCTGTACCTCGCTTCTCATGCACTCGTGACCTTTTACCTTCTTCATCCTGCCCGGTCGCATCATCGCTGCTCTTGGCTCCAACGCACTTCCTTTCGCTTTACTTACAGCTCAATTGTTTCTGCCCCCTTTTTTGGTCCATCTCCAGTTATGCGATGGAGTCACCCACTCATATGCTTATTTCTAGTGTATAGCGTCATGGCCTGTAACGGATTTTATTAATCTGAATCGAAATATGACAGATGACCCCCCAAAAAATGTTTCGACTATAATGTGTAAATTTAATTTATGTATGTTATGTTTCATTGGTGACTATGCCTTGCTACATAATGACTTCTGGGGCGGTGTTAGTGCAACTATACAGCAGGGGATAAACTTTGGAGCCGCAGAATGTGCTACATCATGATACAAAGTAAATGATTATGGGTAAAACGCCAGCGTGCGTGAAAGTTCGGATCGAAGGAGGCCGATTAACACGCTCTGTTTGCCATGTTTTGGTGAGGAAACAGAGGTTTTCGCATCGATTTCCCATAAACCAATAACAAGAAGCATGGGTTGGGACAAGACGTAGGCTACGTTGGAGGGTAAAAATGCGGGNTGGAGTCACCCACTCATATGCTTATTTCTAGTGTATAGCGTCATGGCCTGTAACGGATTTTATTAATCTGAATCGAAATATGACAGATGACCCCCCAAAAAATGTTTCGACTATAATGTGTAAATTTAATTTATGTGTGTTATGTTTCATTGGTGACTATGTCTTGCTACATAATGACTTGTTAGTGCAACTAGAGCAGGGGATAAACTTTGGAGCCGCAGAATGTGCTACATCATGATACAAAGTAAATGATTATGGGTAAAACGCCAGCGTGCGTGAAAGTTCGGATCGAAGGAGGCCGATTAACACGCTCTGTTTGCCATGTTTTGGTGAGGAAACAGAGGTTTTCGCATCGATTTCCCATAAACCAATAACAAGAAGCATGGGTTGGGACAAGACGTAGGCTACGTTGGAGGGTAAAAATGCGGG